>BGPR01004024.1:6363-105769 GCA_013235015.1 Araneus ventricosus
TAGAATATTAAAGATAGTGGTTTTGTATCTATATAATTAAAGAAGTTATGAGAGAGAGAGAGACATGACTTGATTAAAATGCGAAGTTTGATGCCAATCTGCCAGACGAATCAAGTTCAGAACATCATTATATATGGATGTTTCGGACTAGAGATTTCAAGTATGAGGAGATATTTTAATAGTATGCTATCTTCATTGCTGTTTTAACTAGGAATGTGCCTTTATCTATTCTGATTTCAAGAAGATTTTCTCACTTTATTTGTCATATTCTGCCTCGCATTTGCTCATTTTATTCCGAGCTGGGAATAATTGGCAAAACTTACTATTCGAGAAGCTAATCTATTCCAAAGTTAGTCACTCTCCAAACAATACTTATTTCTTTAATTTTACACTTTGTAACATTAGAAAAACCATTAAAACTTTCATTTCATGGGCGAAATCTCTCTTACTCAAACCATCGTTGATAAGATCATTATCTATGTCTTATTTTGATCACCTGCGGATACCTATTCCGCGTATTCGGATACCCGACATTGACAGATCAGAGGCGTTTGTAACATCAAAAGGATTAGAAATTGATAAACATGGTAGTTTCAAATGCCATTTAGTTGATGAAAATTGCAAAAATATGTAAAATTAACTTAGAGCTCTAGACTGAAGGCATTGATTAACCCACTGAGGACGGCCCACACTGAACAAAAACGAGCAACTGGCATTACACATGAAATCGTCCTCAAAGGAGGTTAATAGGAAGTCTATGGATCAGAGAGAGTAGTTTTTCGAAATTTTAGCTCTATTTTATTTTTTGTAAATAGAATAAAACCCTGTAATCCGAAGAATTGGGGCTGACATCTGGTCGGATTCGTGTGATTGAAGCGGAAATTCTAAAATACTCTTTTGATATACCAAATGGTAGAGTATTAAGCTGCGTTGTCGGAAAGGCGATAGAGCACTCGGCGATTCTGCACGGTACAAGTGGGCAAACAAGTTGAGGGGTAAAATGAAGATATCGATTAGTTCGACTAATTAAGGTGATGTATGTCTCCTTTGAAGACCACTTCGAAATACTTCTTGTTAATTAGAATAAACGTCAAATTTTTTTCTGATTCGCGTAATTGTTATTTTTATTCATTTTTTAGAAAATTATTCAGAAAAATTAAAAAAATGTTCGTATTATCCCAAATTTCCGGATTATCAGTCGGAATTTCCTGGGTTCTGCTGTACATATAATATTAGTTTAGAGTAATCGTTCCTTAGTTTTTCCATGTGAGGTTTTCGCCTTTTCTTAACACTCTCTATGTTCCATTTAATTCCTATGATATAAGAAGGAAAGGGCAATGTTCATGGAAACAAAACGCACAAACAAAGACAGATTTAACCTGTTATATCCTGTGCAGTTTTGGTGTGCAGAATAACCCTGTGAAAGAACTTTTAAATTTTAAAAAATAACGTTCAAGGACTAATATTTCTGAAATTTTCATTTCTACAGCTCTTCATGCGTGATTTGTTATACTTAAATTCTTTCTTTTTCTTTGGGAATACCGCTAAGAAAGGACTCATTAAGAAGATAAATCGTGGAGCTAGCGGTACTTTAAGCACCGTCGGGATATAAAAAGCTAATTAAGCTCTCTATAATAACCTTGCTTCTGAAACAATTTTTCTTCTTCTCCCAGAGAGGATTCTATCGCCTTTGAGTTCCTTATGAGTCTGTTGTGCTCCCTCATATCCAGACTGTCTCTGCGTTTGTTAATGATGCATGCTGGCTTATCGTGATCACCTGGTATGGAAATGAAATTATATGATAATCACTACAAAAAACTATTTTAGTATTTAATACCTTACAATTCCTGCTGATATTTCGGCTGAAGATTTACCACATTTTAAAGCAAAATACTGCCTTTATTCTTCTTGCATTTTTTTGTTAAGTTTGATGGATTATTTATTAAACTTGATCTCTTTTTCAAAATAATCCTACAAAAATATTTCAAGGAATTTGAAAGAGAATTTTGAAATTTACTATTTTAAAAGGCTTTACTTTTTGTAAATAATCTTTATTGAATACATATTTTATCGTTTTCATTTGCAGTTTAAAAAAAAATAACTTCTGCTTATATTTTATTATATTTTAGCAAGAAAAAATACAAGAAAAATAATTAATTTTTTTCATCCTATATTTGTTTAAAAGGAAGACTCTTAAAATAATTTCATTAGACCTGGCCAATAATAGGCTATTTGATTTTCGGAATTGCTGGGATAACATAAATGAAATTTCTATATTTGTGTCCTTTAATAAATAAAACAAATTAATAAGATTTATTAATATAAATTAAATTAATAAATATTTTCTTATAAATGGAAGGGATGGGTTTTATGATATTGGCTTTTTAAGGTATATATTGAACTGCTGACGTTGCTTCAGATCATCATGGTAGATGACGTCAAATCGATATTATCCGATTTCTCCTTTATTTATCTCACGAAGCATTCTGATTCTGCTTTTGGACAAAAAATATCTGCTGCTATATAAGAACTTGTACTGGGATTTTTGTGATGGCTTTGGCTAGGCGGTATATCAGTAGATTTTAATGAAAATTTGATTGATGGTTTTATTAATATTACCTTTGGCGGTATATTCCATTGCGGTCGGCCTTGATCATCAAAAATAAATTATATTAAAATCCACTATCGTCTGATTTCTCTATCTTTATCTGCAATGAAGCATTCTGATTCCTGCTTTTTTTGGCAAAATATCTTTCAGATCTTCCAGTTGGAAGAAGGTGAAAGTTGTTGGACCAGCAAATTTAGTCTACTCAAAAAATAAACAACAGGAAGTTTAACAATATAATGTAATGTTCCATAACATACAGTGACTAATTCAAGATCAGTCATTGAAAAGAATAGGCCAAATATTTTGACGTTTTACTTAGTTTTGGCTGTATTAAAATTCCGTTTGAAACAACACGAGGATTATTTAGACGGACTTCGCTATTTTGAGCTGCGGTCGATGACGAGGATGAAACTTGAGTGCATCCTCTCCCAGCTCAAGCACCCAGTGCGACCAACGACATATCAGATATAACAATACCAGGCCAACATAATTGGTTTCAAAACTGAAAGCCACTGCCTCAGATTGGATTCTTACCTAGAATACTTCAGTACATCTACAGCGGCTCCCCATAAGTATTCCCAGCTTCATCTCAAAGACTAATTACTTTTCAAAACATTTAAATTCGCCAAAGATGGCATATTTATACAGTAGAACTTCGGTCCGTCCACTCAATGACTTTGTTCACTCCGGGAAAATTTTACTTTATCCGGGAAATTTGTAAAATACTTGTACTATAATTAAATAAAGTAGAGTACTGACTTGGGGCTCTGTGAAGGCGTACGGAAAGAGCACGCGGCAATCTGCACGGTACAGTGGCAAAACTAGGCTGAAGGTGAAAGAAGATATACTAGTTTGTTTTACTAATTCATGTTTGTATTCATTCTAAAACCAATCTGAATACTTTTAAGTTAGGAATAAATATTAGCTTTACTCTGATTCGTAATTGTTATTTTCCCCTTCATTTTCAGTAAATAATTTTTCAGAAAAAATTCAAAAAAAAAAACAAATAGATTTTTGATTCCTGGTGTTCAGATTCTCGGGTACTGCTATACATGAAAGTTCTGTGTTTTATAGCATTATAAGATACATACAAGAAAATTGTTATTAAAGATAAAGAAATTTGTTATTTGTGTAAAAATTCTCCTTACCTGTCCCATCCAAGGCTCAACTGGTTGGTTCATTTTATTATCTGACTCCGTATATGTAGGAGGCATCTATAGCAGCTAAGCTGCACCATTTCATTCTCTGCTCCCTATCAGAAAGAGAATATCCTAATTTCTAATCTCTCGTAGATAGATTTTACTACAATCATAACACACCAAACTGACAAAGTAATTATTAACCGTGTTATCTGGTGGGCTTTAAATATAATTTCTCGGAAAATATCTACAGGCTCAATATAAATTCAAAATTTAGACAATTTAATAAAACAAACGGGAAGTTATCCTGCATTAAAAATTAATACATATAAGTCAACAAAAAGTTGTCAAAGAAGACTGAAAATATTTATAAACTCTGCAGAAGTATTTGTTTTAGTTCGTCTTTATTTTACTGTGTTATATTTTCAATCGATAATTTGACACCATTGCAGTAATTGGATTATGGATAGAAGAGGATAGGAAACACAAATACTTATTTTATACTATCTGAATACATAGGACAGAAAGTGAGAGAAAAATTGCAATTGGAAAATTGACTGGATTTTATTGAATCTCTCCCACTTGTGGCTGTCTCCCCTGGGCCCGCCCCCAAAACATCAATTTGATATCATGTCTGTCTGTATTGATTATAATATAGTCCAGTCCACAAAAAGGAAAAATGGAAGAAATAAATGGTGTAGTTTTGAAAATGATATTTTATGAATTCCACTTGTAATTCTCCCAAGCCCCCAAAATTTATTCTGATATTAGAGGTTCACTTTATTGATCATAATACAGTCCAGTCAACAATGGAAAAAATAAATGGTGTAGTTTGAAAATTGACACAGTTGTTGGGGTAATGCCCTCATACTAAAAGCCCTGCTTTGTAGAGGTACAGGGGAGTCCAAGGGTGGATTATTCAGTTTTTCTTGAATATAGTTATGTAATTTTACATCTGATACATAATGACACCCATGAATCGGATGGTACAATACAAATAACAAAAAAGTACGATAATAGTTCAATCGTAATGAAAAACGGCCGTGGTAGATAACAAATGTCAGGTGTAGAAACAGCAGAGATAAAAAAAATATAAAACCATAGTTTCAAAATGAAAAACGTCAAATTAAATCCAAGTACATAAAACACACACTAAACACACTAAATACAAGGTGAGACACAGCTAAGAAAGAAGATTTCAGTATTATAACAATTCCTCTCTCAGAAAACAGAACCCCAAAATAACTAGATTAAAACCATTATACGAAGAACAAAGTAAGGCAGTCAATACCTAAAGTCGAAAGCGGAGCTAGAAGTGGTATCATATATAAGCAGATCAGAAACCCGCCAGTTAATGTCAATGCTAAGAATCTATTAAATTAACCAAAGCTCTAAAAGTGAACCCCCCCACGACCATTCCAAGATCAAATAATCATAAAAAACACAGGCTGAAGAAAGTGTAGAAAGCTAAAACACCTCAATAAATGGGACAAAGGTTATTAAAAATGACACAGTTTAAAAAACTAAACAGAAAAAATCTGGTTGAGTTAAAATTTAAAAGCTAAAAGCTTAAAATTTGAAGTTTAAAAGAGTTTACGTTTTGAACTCCAGACGATCGGGCAGATAGCTTCAAGCACCTTTAAACAAGAGATCAACTTAATAATGATCACCTTTGAAAGGCAATATGTTTCGAGCCACGGTGGGCTTAGCATTCTGTGGGTCTCTGCTGGAACTCATTTGTATAAGGACACCAACATACAATGATAGGGGGTCATGGCTTAAAGATGCTGAGATAGCAGGGGAAAGTCCCATGTCCTGCAGGAAAGTATAATATTATATTTACAAAATTAGACATTTTTTCACTCCACGCGAGGCACGTGTTATCTCCTGATCAGGGTCCCTTGATGCAGATTGGTATTACAATAATCATTCCAGCTTTCCAGTAAAATTCTTTTTAACTTAAATTTTAGATAAGAGGAAGTGGAGCAGATTCATTAACTTCCTCCATTAGTGGTTGCCAGTTGTAAGGAATTGCCTATGAGCTCATTTCTGAATCCTGGCGAAACCCTTCCAGCCCATCCGCCAAGCGAAATCTATTTTCAATTGAATTAACAAAATTTAATTTGTCCTGTCTCTTGAGTTCATCGATGGAGGATTTACTATCGATGAAGATATTAATTTTAGTATTATTCTCTAGTGCCCAGTCAGCGGCCACCTCCAAGATAGCCAACCTGCCTAGAAAACAGTAATATTTGGTTCTAGTTTATGATAAATGATTTTCTGCTGAATTTCTTTGTTGAGGATACACACGGAGAATCAACACCACTCAGCGATCTTGACCCGTCCGTGTACACCTCAAAAAATGTTATTGTCTAGTCTCTGGTAAATTTAAAACCCTATATCCAGGGGGATCCTGGAAAGCAACAAATAGTGATCCAATTTATCCAATTCATCTTGTTCCATCGAGTTCAAACATAACACCTTCTTTCACCCTGCTTCCTACCATTGTCTGGTCTTACATCCCATGTAGGACACCAGCAAGTCAGTAGCGAGCGAAAAGTAAGTGGCGCCGAAAAATACTATCTTTTATCCTAGTCATCAGAAGTGACTTCAACGTTGCAACGGCGCCAGGAGAATGGTATTATTTTTATACCTCATCATCACATCTTGCACAAAAGTGCCATACAAGTTGTAGGTTCCACTCCATGGCGCCTCTAAAAAACTAGCGTCCGCATCTATACTCCCTTGCCCTGATCAAGCATGCCATCAAAAAAAGTCTCAAAACAACTGTTCTAAAAGAGGATTCTCTATCCGACATCAAATTTACGATTTCTTTTAGCCTTTGACATACAAAGCGTTCATGATAGAACAATGACAATAAACAAATCTTTGGAAACTTTTCTGTAGATCATCTCCAGCAGCATATTTCAGAGCAGTGTATATCGTGTTATGTCGCTAGGAGGTGTGAATTTGCTGGAGGTGAATACCTTTTCAACTGAACGTAGATGCATTTAGTCCATTATGAACAATACAATTTTGAAGTCGAGAGAGGTAGGAATTAAACTTTGATCAGTTGTACCGCATCGTTGATTTAAGCATCATGTTTCAGAAGCTGCAATTTCATTTCTGATAGAAACATACGAGGCCGATCAAAAAGTGGCCGAATTGGTGCCATATCTTTTAAAGCGAATCGGGCAAAAGCGGCAACGCTGGGCAGATATTGATTGATCTCTTTAACTCAAACTTGACTTGCAATTCAAGGTCGAACTCACCTAGTGATGTGGGATGGCCAATACCAGTGGTAAATAAACATTTTTGGGGTAATACATGGGTATTTACCCAAAATCTGGGTGTTTACCCAAAATCTGCATTTATCCAAAATCTGCATTTACCTAAAACTGCATTTTCAGAAAGTCTTTGTGAATCATATCCAAAAATGAAACATATAAAATTTATAAATTCCCAAACTGAGTGTTTTGAAAAAAATAAAAGATTTCTGAATGGTGTTTCAAATGAAAGACATAAAATTTATATATAAAATACGTAGTTAATAATATTTTAAGTTAAGGTTTTAACCTCTATCAAAAAAAAAATTGCAATCAGGATTCCTGAATAAAATATTTTAGAACTTAAACAGGATCGGAGGATAATTTGCCTTTTCTTTAGAAGCAATGACGTCATAAAATTATGATTTTAACGCTGTTTTATTATACAGATAGCGGCAGTGAAGCCTCTAATTTTAATTTACCACAATGCCATGCTGTGTTCAGCCATTCTTGTTTTAATTTAGTGAAGAGTTATCACTTACTTCACGTCTATATAATATTTATCCAGGCGGATCTCTAACGTCAGAATGTGTATCACGGTTACGACCTTACCGGACTAGACGCCAATACTCCTGCAGCGTGAGGGAACAGGAGGTTTTTCATAGAATTCAGAGAAATGAGGGAGAGAGTGCCAAGGAATTTCTATCTTGTGTCTCTCTATTCCAATGGTGCATCCGATATTTTCTTAATTTTGGTACCTAATATTTTACATTGAATATTTAAGAGGAAAGTTGTCATCTTAAATGTCATAAAGATTTAGTGATTAGTTTTGATTTTAGTGTTGGTAAACAATGGATAGAGAAGATCCCACTGCAAGGAAACAAAGGTTAGCAAGAGAGAGATTTCTAATGAGGAAGGAAAGACAAAGCCAAGAGGCATTAAACAGAATTTAAACCGCAAATATTTAATTAATTAGAATTTATTTTCCTCTATTTATCGGAGATCTTTTACTTTCGTTTTCGTTAAAGGGTTCTTTTTCTTTTCAAAATTAATTTTGGAATTGAATATTTATATATTTTGCCAAGCGAAAGGTATTATCAATTGATTCATCATTTCTACTTTTCGTGCTTACATTTCTTAAAGAGAATAAGGCCTTGAACTTTAATATTAAGAAGGATAAAAGTGTACAATGGGGTACTGAATGCTGGAGCGAAACACGCCAATATAAACAAAAAAATCGATAAACACATAAAAAATGTTCCAAATGTCCTGCTGGTTTGAGGAATGTCTTTGAAAATGCATGCAAGATAATGAGTTTTGTTTTAAATGGGGCTCAATCTATGATCATTACATCAACTCGAGTTTCAAAAAAATATTTAAGCATTGATGTTTATGATCCAGATGAACCTGATTCAGCGAGGTAAATATCTAATATATTTCAAATAACACAATTAGAAGTTTATGTTCACTATCACTTTTATAAATTATTAGAATTTGAAAAAAATCTACATTTTTTTAGTAGAAAATGTCTGACCTTGACTAATCTATCCAAAAAGAATTATAAACAAATGTCACTATTCTTTAGCTTAAATTTATCATCTCCTTATCATTTTAACCTTATGGGTACAACTGTTGTACCAGAAAACTTTTTTACCTTTGAATGTGGGTCGGTACAATCAAGGTACCAGACACAAGGAGTGTATTTCCACTCCCTGCATTCAGGGCAAAGTTCTTTCCGGTTCAAGTCCCTCTTGCATCTACAAGGTTCTCAAAAGCAAATCCACATTTTCTTTTAATTAAAATAATCCTTTTTAAAAAGGCACAAAGACATTATAATTCATTAGTCATTGTAATTAAAAATGATTGATATTTAAATCCAATGTATTTATGCAAGGATTTGATATTGCGTTTGTTTTTCTTGATTAAATTTTAGCTTTCATAAAATTCTGCAGTGTTGCAAAAGGTTTATATGTTCTCAGTTTTTCTTTTTTTTTACCTTTACCTTTACACTGGGTTTATATATATAGCATCATTATTTAATGCTAGTGCATGTGTTTTATAATAACAAAAGCTGATTGCAACAAACACCCTGATATCTTGCCGTTTAAAAATAAATATCCGGGCATTTTATTATTACTACTCCACCATTCTGTAGCATAGAGCTTGAAAGGATGTGCATGTACTATGTTGTTTATGAATCAGTAATGGCAGTGAAATTCTTGGTTGGAAACTGAGTTCCATCTCTTTGAACGTTCGATGTCCTTGAATCATAGCAGAAACCTCGGAATCATCCGCTACAGTCATTTTGAAAAAAGTTTTTCTCATTTGAGCACTTTCATGAAAACCGAATCCAGCCTTCGTCGGTCTCTTTTAGATCTGTAAAAGGTAAGCGAAGACAAATTTCTGCAAGTAATATGTCTCCATACATAAATCTTCAATCAAATGTGATGAACTGAACTATAGTTAATGCTGCAGTCTCTGTATCAACAAACGAATAGTGATACGATGATCTTTCAAGTATAGCTGAACGCACTTCTTGGATAATGGATATTTGTAAAAGCTTTGAAAGTTATAAATTCTGACATTTTTCATGGAATTGTTGGGAATATTTTAAGAACTTACAACCCTTTAAAGTGGCTCAATAATCTTTCATATAAACTTTGTATAGGCATTACCAGATGTATTGTCAATCTTTTACAAAATTGATGCATATTCTCTGCCATAAGCAAAATCTACACTTGCCCTATTACGGATGAGTACAGAAATGATAAGCATTTTTTCAAAGCCTTCACTGTACAGAAATTGTGGGAGCTACGTGGACCTTGTATTCCTTTTCTTTATATGCGAGGAGGATACGAGTCAATATCTGCAAAGTTATCTTCTCAATCTGCAAGCTTTGGCTTGGGGACCAGTCCTGAAACTTTTTTTATCACACCTCGTATTTACTATGTAGGGGAAAGTGGCTAATTTGACATAAGTGTACCTTGAACTCTATGCTACTCTTAGCGCCATCTGTATAAGATGTATAGAAAATGTTATATGTATTTTGTACAATTCTGCTACTGTAGAGGTCCCTAACTTATAGCACAGTTTTAGCTTATAATAAATATGTGCTGGGAAATTGTTGTTAAGTCTAATCCCTCAATTTAGTACGTCATTTTCCATGAAATGGCCAAGTGGTAAAATTTGCAATAATTCACTACATGGCCTACCATTTATGTTATGGAAAAATGTGGATGTATCGTGTGGAAGCAACATCCCGTGTTGACTGAGGATCTGAAAGGTGAAACCGGAAATTAACATTGGAATTCACTCTACCTAATTACAATACATTCAGCCTTACTCATAGGAATGAAACTGTTGTTGTAATAATTTATAATTCGGTCTAATTCAAGATCTCATTGCTAAAAGTGTTCATTAACATTTTTCGTAGCTAAAATAATTAATAAATGTTTATGTCTAAATTCATCTGTTGATTTTTTTAAATCTAGAAATAGCTGGGTCCAAAGGCACACTTACCCATGGTGCACTTTGGTCCATTTGTAATTTTCTTTTTAATTGTAAATGATAACGAAATACTTTTTAAAAAAATCTACAAAAAAATACATGTTGTATAGCAATTTTAAAATATGAAAGAAAAATTGTTTTCTTACCTTTCTTTATAATTATCCAATTAAAAATTAAAAGTAAAATGGAATTGGTAGGTGTTCACCTTCCCTACTTATTCGTATCTTCTTATTTTAACTTGGATTATTTCATGTTTGTAGGCCATGAGTTATTACCGATTTTTTATCTTGCTCTGCAGAGTAAGATATAATATATATTCCAGAACAATATATTTTATTTTAAAATTCTTTAGAAACTTAATCGATACCATCGACTAATTTAAATAAATCTCCTTAATTCCATACTTATGGCACCACTTGTAGTGAATCTGAGAAAATTAAAGACTAAAAGAGTAGAAATTAACTAAAATAAAAATTCTTCCTTTATTCAAGAATAAAACAGTTTTAAAAAAATTGTTTTATTAAAAATTATTATATCAACTTATTTTAAAACAAGTATCATTTGAAAATTAGAAGATTGATTTAAAAGGAACATTTTAAAGCATATCCATGGCTGTGGAAAAGGAATGCTAAGGACACAGATGAATATTATTACTGCAGGAATGCAATGTTTAAAGTAAATCTTGAAAATGAAACATAAATAATAATTAAGAAGAATTAATTTTATGCTTGCAGAATTCTACACCATCTGGAGCGTGCACAGTTCCGATCGCTGAAAAGCTCCATGCAAGTCTTATTGAATTGAGAGTAGAATGGATCATCGGGCCTCTTACTGAAACTGGAGCATTCCTTCTTTCTAGCATTCACTGGTGAACAAATAATCTGTTTCGTTAAAAAATAATTTTGGATTTCATAACACATCTTTTAAACGCATTTGTATATGCATATAATACCACGACTTTCAGGTATCAAGAGTCCAGAATAACAAATTACATTTGTTTCATCTCGATTTCCTATCATTTCCAATTAAAGAACATCCATACGCCAGTTATAATAGTTAAAATATATAATCTCAAGATCCAAAATGAGTCTTATACAGGAGAATAAAAAGATGACAAAAAATTCAAGGAAAGAGATGAAATTGGGGTAGGCAACACGACAAAAAAATCTCTTGAAATCTCAAAACATTCTCTGAATTACAGAAAAAATATAAGACCTGGGTTTAGCAAATCGAGAGTTGAAAGCAACTAAGATGACTCTCACAAATTCTCTGAAAGTCTAAAATGGAATACATCATTCCTTCTAATTTTCTAACTACATTCTCGGAAAAATATTCATGACTACATTTTTTTATGATCGTGTCTTTACTAATAGTACTATAGCTTGGTCACAAATTATAGAAGAAAACTGAAATTGTATTCTAATCTCCCTTTAAACACTAAAATAGCTGCAACGATCAAAAAGATTTATCGCAACTATAAACATATAAGACCGTGAACTAATCAATTCCGGGCTTTATATTATATTGCACAGTTCACCTGGTGTTTCAAGCTTTAGGCTGTTTCTACTTCTTTCCGTTTTAGATGGATAAAAGCGAATGAAAGTTTTATTTGGAAAATCTATATCACAGGACAAAAAGAATTATGGAAAAATACTTATAGAAGACAACAACAAACACTTGTGAACGACACGGGAAAAGCAAAAATATAAAAAAGCAAAAAATAACCAAAATTGAAGAGATAAAGAAAAATACTGTCCGGCTGCGAAACAAATACAGTAGAAGGCATAAGAAATTCTTTTTGGATAATGAGCTCATAGAACAAAAACACAAGAATGCAAAAGCTTGTTGTAAAAATTTGTAGAACTTATAGCACTCTCAAAAAAGATGAAATAGGCGGGAAGTGGTTACTAAAGGGTTGCCTTGAAATAAACGAGAAAAGGAAATGAGCGAAAAAAAACAAAGAATGACAAAAATTTTAAATCACAGAAGAACATGATTTTTAAATTTAACCTACAAATCTAAACTAATTTTTTTTGCACTTATTGAAATCTAAACTGTTGAATAGATTTTCAAATTTGCTCACAAATATGAGTATAAGGGTTTTAGAATGTTTTGCAGAAATTAATTCAAAGAGTTTATTTTTTGCTAGCTGATATATCTAGCGATGTTCGGGATAAAATTATTCGTTTCGGACGGCCTTATTAGATGAAAAATTAACCATTTAATTTATCTTCAAACATTTCTTATATTTCATGTATTTGTGAATAAAATTTGAAATATAACAATATTATTAATCACAGAGAAAATTAGCTTTCGGGTGGTTTTTTAAAAATCGTTTGTCTAATTGATATTCTCTATTTTAATTAAGAAATATTTCGTGAGATAAAAGGATTCTTTTGTCATTATATTTTACTTTAAAGTCATTTCTTTTATATTAAAAATATTAAATGAAATTATTTTATTCCGAGCAACACCGTATATCATTGTAACATATAAAGCAGCAGAATTTATTTTATTTACTTTTGGCTTGGTTCATGCAGGCTTTGACACCAATTATTACAGCATCGTTCCATTCAGAAAATGAATTCTTTTGAACGAAATCGAAAAGCAATTAGTGGACTTTTGATAATTAAGAAAATTTCTGATCATAATTTGATAATGGAATATATACATTTTGTACTACATATAGCTGATGTAGTACAGTACAGTATACATAGTTTGACTTTCTTTAAATGTGGGTATTTCTGATCTTTATTAAATTCTATATGAATCTTGATTATAGAACCAATAAAAGCAAAAAGATAATTACCAACGTAGGGAGGAGTGCATTCTGATACAACTAAACAGTTGTAACTTGAAAATCAAAATTTCCACATCTTATCAAAGAAAGATATAATCAAAAAAGACCTGAAGATGTAAATGATTGACAAATCCATATATGAGGGTAGTGAAGAAATGTTATATTTTCTGCAATAATGATAGCAATACGTGTCTGAACGTAGTTAATGAATAAATAATGATTATATATATATATATATATATATATATATATATATTTGTACTTATTATCATTATTATAAATAAACAATTATAGAATTTTCAAATGTTTTGCTTCATTTGGAGGAGGGAAGTGAAAGAAAGAGAGAGAGAGTGACTCTAGCATTATATTTTTAATTATATAGAAACGCGTAAGAAGCTTCGCTTCTGCCCTGCGTCCACTCACTGACACACCCGATTTTTAGTCTGTTGTCCTTTCCTTTAACTACATGATGTAAAAATCGTTACACCCAAAATGCGAAGTTTGATGCCAACCAAGCCAGACGAATCAAGTTCAGAACATCATTATGTTACGATGTTTCGGACTAGAGGTTTCAAGTATGAGGAGATATTTTTAATAGTACTATTTCATTGCTGTTTTAAAAGGAATGTCTTTTTTTTCTATTCTGATTTCAAGAAGATTTTCTCACTTTATTTGTCTCTGTCATGCATTTTGGCTCGCATTTTTATTCCAAGCTGGGGAATAATTGGAAAACTTTACTATTCGAGAAGCATCATTCCAAAGAATACCTCCAAACAATACTTATTTCTTTAATTTTACACTTGTAACCATAGAAAAACCATTAAACTTTCATTTCTTAAGTGTGCAAATCTCTCTTTACTCAAACCATCGTGTTGATAAGATCATTACTATGTCTCATTTTGTCACCCAAGTGATACCTATTCCGCGTATTCGGATACTCCGATGACAGACTCAGAGGGTAGTTTGTAACATCAAAAGGATTAGAAATTGATAAGAACATGGTGTTTCAAATGCCATTTAGTTGATGAAAATTGCAAAAATATGTAAAATTAACTTAGAGCTCTAGACTTGAAGGCATTGATTAACCCACTGAGGACGGCCACACACTGAACAAAACGAGCAACTGGCATACTCACATGAAAGTCGTCCTTCAAAGGGTTAATAGGAAAGTCTTATGGCATCAGAGAGATATTTTTCTGAAATTCTTAGCTCTACTTTTATTTTTTGTAAATACAATAAAACCCCTGTAATCCGAAGTAATTGGGGCTGACCTCTGGTCGGATTCCGGGGAATTCGGATTACGCGGGAAATTCGGTAAAATACTCTTCATATACCAAATGCAGTAGAGTATTAAGTCTGGGTGCTCTGTGAAAGCGTACGGAAAGAGCACTCGGCGATTCGCACGGTACTGTGGCAAACAAGTTGAGGGTAAAATGAAGATATCTGAGTTTAGTTCGACTAATTAAGGTGATGTATTCATTCTTTGAAGACCACTTCAAATACTTCTTTTAGATTAGGAATAAACGTCAGCTTTTTTTCTGATTCGTAATTGTTATTTTTTTATTCATTTTTTAGTAAAAATTATTCAGAAAATTAAAAAAATGTGTTCGTATTATCCAGAATTTCGGATTATCGGGGTTCGAATTTCCTGGGTTCTGCTGTACATATAATATTGTTTTGTAGTAATCGTTCCTAGTTTTTCCATTTGCGAGGTTTCGCTCTTTTCTTAACATCTCTATGTTCTGTTTCTAATTCCTATGATATAAGAAGGAAAGGGCATTATGTTCATGAAACAAACAAGACAGATTTAACCCGTTATATCCCAAAGTAGTTTTGGTGCAGAATAACCCTCAGAAAGAACTTTTTAAATTTTTTAAAAATAACGTTCAGTTTAATTAATATTTCGAAAATTTTCATTTCTGCCATGAGTTTCATGCGTGACTTGCTATACTTACATTCTTCTTTTTCTTGTGAATACCGCTAAGAAAAGGATCATATTAAGAAGATAAAATCGTGATTAAAGTGGTACTTTTAAGCACCGTCGGGATATAAAAAGCTAATTAAGTTTCATAATAACCTTGCTTCTTGAAACAATTTTTCTTCTTCCCAGAGAGGATTCATCGTTTTGAGTTCCTTGGCGAGTCTGTTGTGCTCCCTCATCCAGACTGTCTGCATGCTTGTTAATGATGCATGCTGGTTTACTCGTGGATCACCTGGTGGTATGAAATGAAATTATACATAATCGCTGCCAAAAACTATTTGGGCATTTAATAATTTTACAATTTCTTGATATTTCGGCTGAAGACGTTCACATTTTAAAGCAAAATACTGCCTTTATTCTTCTTGCATTTTTTGTTAAGTTTGGATGGATTATTTATTAACTTAATTTTTCAAAAATAACTTACAAAAATATTTCGAAGAATTTGAAGATGAATTTTGGAAATTTCCATTTATTTTAAAAAGGCTTTACTTTTGTAAATAACTTTAGTGAATACACATTTTATCGTTTTGATCTGCAGTTTAAAAAATAACTTCTGTTTACCTTTTATTATATTTTAAAGAAAATAAGGGTTAAAAAATAATTAATTTTTTTCATCCATATTTTTGTTTAAAGAAGACTCTTGAAATAATTTCATTAGAGACTCAAGCAATAATAGACTATTTTTGGATTTTCGTATTCACAATAATATAATGAAATTTCATATTTTGTGTCCTTATCTCCAAACAAATTATTAATAAGATTTTAGATATTGATTACAAATTAAATTAATAAATATTTTCTTATAATGGAAGTGGATGGGTTTTATGATATTGGCTTTTTAAGGTATATATTGAACTGCTGACGGTTACCAAATCATCATGGTAGATGACGTCAAATCGATATTATCCGATTTCTCCCTTACTTATCTCTACTGAAGCATTCTGATTCTTGCTTCTTTGGACAAAAATATCTGTTGGCATATATAAGAACTTGTATCAGCTGATTTTTGTGATGGTTTTGGTTATATGGTATATCAGTAGATTTTAATGAAAATTTGATTGATGGTTTTTATTAATATTACCTTTTAGCGGTATATTCTATTGCGGTAGGCTCTGTGATCATCGAAATAAATTATATAAAATCATCTATCTGTCTGATTTCTCTCTTACTTACCTGCAATGAAGCATTCTGATTCTTGCTTTTTTGGGCAAAAAATATCTTCAGGATCTTTCCCAGTTGGAAGAAGGTGAAAGTTGCTTGAATCAGTAAATTTTAGTCTACCTAAAAATAAAAACAACAGGATGTTTCATCAGTTATAATGTGTAATGTTCCATAGCATACAGTGACTAATCTCAAGATCAGTTTATTGAAAAGAATAGGCCAAATATTTTGACGTTTTACTTTAGTTTTGGCTGTATTAAAATTCCGTTTTGAAACAACACGAGGATTATTTTAGGACGGACTTCGCTATTTTGAGCCGCGGTCAGATGACGAGGATGACACTTGAGTGCATCCCCCTCTCCCAGCTTCCACACCAGTGCGACCAACGACATCAGATATACCGAATACCAGGCCAACATAATTGGGTTTCAAAACTGAAAGTCACCGCCCCAGATTCGGGAATTTACCAGAATATTTAGCAAGACCACAGCGGCCCTTGTTAAGTATTCTGAAGCCTTATCTCAAAGACTAATTACTTTTCAAACATTTGAATTCAAGCAAAGCATGGCATATTTATACAGTAGAACTTCGGGAGTCCGAACTAATTGGGGCTGACCTTTGTTCGGATCCCGGAAAATTTGGATTATCCGGGAAATTCTGTAAAATACTTGTACTATACTAAATAAAGTAGAGTACTGACTCTGGGGGCTCTGTGAAGGCGTACGGAAAGAGCACACGGCAATTCGCACGGTACAGTGGCAAACTAGTTGAAGGTAAAAAGAAGATATACTAGTTTGTTTCTACTAATTAAGGTGTTTTGTATTCATTCTTAAAAACCAATTCGAATACTTCTTTTAAGTTAGGAATAAATATTAGCTTTGTTTCTGATTCGTAATTGCTATTTTTCCTTCATTTTTCAGTAACAATTTTTCAGAAAATTTAAAAAAAACAACAGATTTTCGGATTCCTGGTGTTCAGATTCTCGGGGTACTGCTATACATGAAAGTTCTGTGTTTTATAGTATTAATATTAAAGGTACAAGAAAATTGTTATTAAAGATAAAGAAATTTGCTATTTCAGTAAACATTCTCCTTACCTGTCCCATCCAAGGCTCTCAACTGGTTTACTTTATTTTCATTCACTCCGTATATGTAGGAGGCATCTATAGCAGCTGTTGCACCATTTTTCTGTTCTCTGTTCTCTATCAGAAAGAGAATATCCTAATTTCTAATTCCCTTCCGTATAGAGAGATTTTTACTACAATCATAACACATCAAACTGACAAAGTAATTATTAACCGTGTTATCTGTGGCTTAAATATAATTTCTCGGAAAATATTCAATAGCTCAATATAAATTCAAAATGTGACAATTTAATAAAACAAACGGGAAGTTATCCTGCATTAAAAATTAATACATAAGTCAACAAAAAGTTGTCAAAGAAGACTGAAAATATTTATAAAACCTGCAGAAGTATTTTGTTTAGTTCGTCTTTTATTTTACTGTGTTATATTTTTCACCGATACTTTGACACCATTGCAGTAATTGGATTATGGATAGAAAAGGATAGGAACACAAATACCTCTTTTTATACTATCTTGAATACATAGGACAGAAAGAGAAAAATTGCAACCTTTGGAAAATTCGACCTCGATTTTGATGAATCTCCATTTGTAATATCTTCCCCAAGCCCCAAAACATCAATTCTTGGTATCATGTCTGTCTGTATTAATTATAATATAGTCCAGTCCACAAAAGGAACAAATGGAACAAATAAATGGTGTAGTTTTGAAAAATGATATTTTTATGAATCTCCACTTGTAATCTCTCCCCCAAGCCCCCAAAAATTTATTCTTGATATTATGTCTGTCTTTATTGATCATAATACAGTCCAGTCAACAATGGAAAAAATAAATGGTGTAGTTTTGAAAATTGACACAGTTGTTGGGGGTAATGCCTTCATACTAAAAGCCCCCGCCGGTAGGGGTACAGGGGGAGTCCAAGGGTGGATTATTCAGTTTTTCTTTGAACATAGTTACAGCGTAATTACCTACATCTGATACATACGACACCCATGAATCGGATGGCAAATAATACAAATAACAAAAGTAATGATGCAACAGCTCAATCGGCCGAAAACGGCCGTGAGAGGATACACCAAATGTCAGGGTGTAGAAACAGCAGTAGATAAAAAAAAAACACAAAACCATAGTTTCAAAAAATGAAAAAACGTCAAATTAAATCCAAGCACATAAAACACACAATCAAACACACCAACACAAGGCGAGACACAGCCAAGAAAGAAGATTTCAGTATTATAACAATTCCCTCTCCTCAGAAAACAGAACCCCAAAAGTCAATCAGATTAAACCAGTATACGAAGAACAAAGTAAGGCAGTCAGTCACCTAAAGTCGAAAGCGGAGGCCAGAAGCGGTACCATATAGAGCAAGCAGATCAGAAACCCGCCAGTTAACGTCAATGCTAAGAATCTGTTACTAAATTAACCAAAGCTTCCCCCAAAAGGAACCCCCACGACCATTCCAAAGATCAAATAATCATAAAAACACAGGCTGAAGAAAGTGTAGAAAGCTAAAACACCTCAATAAAATGGGACAAAGGTTATTAAAATGACACAGTTTAAAAAAACCAAATAGAAAAATCTGCTGGAGTTAAAATTTAAAAAGCTAAAAGTTTAAAAATTTGAAGTTTAAAAGAGTTTACGTTGAACTCAGACGATCACAGATAGCTTCGCTAATTTTAAAACAAGAGATAAACTTGCCACGATTAATTTTGAAAGGCAATATGTTTTCGAGTCACGGTGGCTTAGCATTCTCTGTGGGTCTCCTAAGGTGGAACTCATTTGTATAACGACACTCAAATACATAATGATAGGGGTCACCAAGGGCTTAAAACTGCTGAGATAGCAGGGGAAAGGTCCATGTCCCGTAGGAAAGTATAAGACATATTTACTAAGAATTAGACATTTTTTCATCCTCGCGAGGCACGCAAGCCCTGATCCGGGTCCTTGATGCAGATTGGTATTGGCTGTAACAATCATTCCAGCTTTCCAGTAAAATTCTTTTTAACTGCAATTTTAGATATGAGTATGGAAGTGACAGATTCATTAACTCTCCATTAATGGTTGCCAGCTAGGCGAATTGGTCGGCGAGCTCATTTCCTGGAATCCCAGCGAAACCCTTCCAGCCCATCCGCCAAGCGAAATTTATTTTCAATTGAATTAACAAAATTTAATTTTGTCCCGTGTCTTTTGAGTTCATCGATGGAGGATTTACTATCGATGAAGATATTAATTTTAGTATTATTCTCAAGTGCCCAGTCAGCGGCCACTCCAAGATAGACCAACTCTGCCTAGAAAACAGTATTATTTGGTTCTAGTTTATGACAAATGATTTTCTGCTGAATTTCTTTGTTGAGGATACACACGGAGAATCCAACACCACCAGCGATCTTGGACCCGTCCGTGTACACCTCAAAAATGTTATTGTCTAGTCTCTCTAGTAAATTTAAAACCCTGGCATCCAGGGGGATCCCGGAAAGCAACAAATAGTGATCCAATTCAATTGTTCCATCGAGTTCAAACATAACACCTCTCTCTTTCAGTCCGCTTCCTGCCATTGTCTGGCCTATACATCCCATGTAGGACACCAGCAAGTCAGTGGCATATCGAAAGTAAGTGGGGCCTGGAAAATAATTATTTTTTTATCCCTGTCATCAAAAGTGGCTTAACAAGCGTAAACGGCGCCAGGAGATTGGTATTATTTTTACACCTCATCATCATATTTTGCAATAAAAGTACCATACAAGTTGTAGGTTCTGACTCCATGACGCCCCTTAAAACTAGCAGCCGGGCATCTATACTCCCCTTGCCCCCGGATCGCTACGCCACTGCAGAAAGTCTCAAAACAACTGTTCTAAGAAGAGGATCATCCGACATCAAATCTACGATTTCTCTAGCCTTGACATACAAAGGTTGATAGAACGAATGACACCAAGCAAATCTTGAAACTTTTCTGTAGACTATTTCCAGCAGCATATTTCAGAGCAGTGTATAACGTGTTGGCGTCGCTAGGAGGTGAATTTATGGAGGTGAATACCTTTTCAACTGAATCGCAGATGCATTTAGTCCATTATGAACACAATAACTTTAGAAGTCGAGAGAGGTAAGAATTAAATTTTGATAAGTTGCACTGCAACGTTGATTTAACGCATCATGTTTCAGGAAGCTCCAATTTCATTTCTGATAGAAACATACGAGGGCCGATCAAAAAGTGTCGGAATTGATGCCATATCTTTAAAGCTGAATCGCGCAAAGCGGCAACGCTTGGCAGATATTGATTGACTTTTAACTCCAACTTGACCTGCAATTCAAGGTCGAACTTCCACCTAGTGATGTGGGATGGGCTAATACCCAGTGGTAAATAAATATTTTTGGGGTACATACATGGGTATTTACCCAAAATCTGGGTGTTTACCCAAAATCTGGGTATTTATCCAAAATCTGGTTATTTACCCAAAAACTGGGTATTTTTCAGAAAAAAGTCTTTGTGAATCATGATTCAAAATGAAACATATAAAATTTATAAACACCCCAAAACTGAGTGTTTTGAAAAAAAATAAAAAAAGATTTCTGAATGGTGTTTCAAAATGAAACATATAAAATTTATATATAAAATACGTAGTTAATAATATTTTTAAGTTAAGGTTTTAACCTCATTTAAAAAAAAATTGCAATCAGGATTCCGAATAAAATATTTTAGAACTTAAACAGGATCGGAGGATAATTTGCCTTTTCTTTGTGAAGCAATGGCGCTATAAAATTATGATTTTAACGCCGTTTTATGTTATACAGATAGCGGCAGTGAAGCCTCTAATTCTTAATTTGCTCACAATGCCATGCTACAATTCAGCCATTCTTGTTTTTAATTTAGTGAAGAGTTAGTCACTTACTTCACGTCTATATAATATTTATCCAGGCGTGATCTCTAACGCTCAGGAATGTGGACGTGGTTACGACCCACCGGACCAGACGCCACACCCGCAGCGCGTGCGGGGAACAGGGGAGGTTTTATCATAGAATTCGGAGAGGAACAGGGAGAGAGTGCCGAAGTGAATTTCCCTTATCTTTGTGTCTCTCTATTCCAATGGTGCATCCGATATTTTCTTAATTTTGGGTACTTAATATTTGAATTGAATATTTAAGAGGAAAGTTGTCATCTTAAACGTTATAAAGATTTAGTGATTAGTTTTCATTTTAGTGTTGGTAAACAATATGGATAGAGAAGATCCCACTGCAAGGAAACAAAGGTTAGCAAGAGAGAGATTTGCACGATGGAAGGCGAGACAAAGCCAAGAGACATTAAACAGAATTTAAACCGCAAATATTTAATTAATTAGAATTTATTTGCCCATTTATCGGAGATCTTTACTTTCGTTTTCGTTAACAGGGTTCTTTCTTTTTCGTACTTAATTTTGGAATTGAATATTTATATATTTTGCCAAGCGAAAGTTATTGTCAATTGATTCATCATTTCTGTTTTTCGTGCTTTTTATATTTCTTAAGCACTCCCCGTCTTAGACGGGTGCAAATTTTCCAGGGTATTAATATTGCTCTAAATTTTATGCTGAAAAATAAAGATTGGAAAGAGAATAAGGGCCTTCTTGAACTCTTTTTAATATTAAGAAGGATAAAAGTGTACAATATAAGTACTGTAATGCTGAGTACAAACACGCCAATATAAACAAAATCGATAAACACATAAAAAAATGTTCCAAATGTCCTGCTGGTTTGAGGAAGGTCTTTGAAATACATGCAATAGATAATGAGTTTTGTTTTAAACAAATTTCAACTATGACTACTACATCAAACTTCGAGTTTCAAAAACATTTAAGTATTGATGTTTATGATCCAGATGAACCTGATCTAGCGAGTAAAATATCTAATACATTTTAAATAACACAATTAGAATTTTACGTTCACTATCGCTTTTACAAACTATTAGAACTGAAAAATCTGCTAATTCTTTTTAGTAGAAATGTCTGATTCTTTGACTAACTCATCCAAAAAGAATTATAAACAAATGTGTCATTCATTTTAGTTTAAATTATCAGCTCCTTATCATTTTAACCTTTTCCTTATGGGTGGTACAACTGTTGTACCAGAAAACTTTTACCTTTGAATGTGGGTCGGTACAACTGCTGTACCAGACACAAGTGAGGATTTCACTCCCCGCATTCAAGGCAGTTCTTCTGGTTTAAGTCCCTGTATCCTGAAGGTTCAAAGCAAATTCAATATTTTCTTTTTTTAATTAAAATAACTTTTTTAAAAAGGCAACAAAAACATTATAATTCATTAGCTCATTGTAATTAAAAATGATTGATATTTAAATCACGTATTTATGCATGATTTATTATTGCGTTTGTTTTTCTGATTAAATTTTTTAGCTTTTATAAAATTTAAAAAGTTGCAAAAGGTTTATATGTTTCTAGTTTTTCTTTTTTTACCTTACCTTACACTCAATATATATAGCAGTATCATTACTATACGCTAGTGCATGTGTTTTATATGAATAAAAGTGGATTGAAAAATAAATACCCAGGACATTCACCGTTTAAAATAAATATCCGGGCATTTTACATTACTACTTCCACCATTTCAGTACAGAGCTTTGAAAGACGTATGTACTGCTTTGTCGGCGGATTTGTAATGGCAGAGAAATTTGAGTTGAAAACTGAGCTCTTGTCCTTGAATCATAGCAGAAACCTCGGAATCATCCGCTGTTACAGTCATTTTGAAAAAGTTTTTTCTCATTTTGAGCACTTTCAAGGAAACCGAACGCAGCTTCGTCGGTCTTCTTTTAGATCTGTAAAAGGTAGGCAAGACACAAATTTGGCAAGTACATGTCTCATACATAAATCTTCAGTCAAAATGTGACGAACTGAACCATAATTAATGCTGCAGTCTTCAGACAACAAACGAATAGTGATACGATGACTTTCAAGCACAGCTGAACTCACTTCTTGGATGTTTTGACATTTGTAAAAGTTTTGAAAGTTATAAATTTCGACATTTTTCATTACCATATTGGGAACATTTTAAGAACTTACAAACTTTTGTGCGGCTCCTACAATCTTTCATATAAACTTTGCATAGGCATTACCAGATGTATTGCCAATTGTTTGCCAAAATTTGATGCATATTCTCTGCCATACAAAATTTACATCTCTGCCTTATTACGACAGCACAGAACATACATTTTTCAAAGCTCTACTGTACAGAAATTGTGGGAGCTACGACCTTGTACTTTTCGGAGCATGCGTGAGAGGATACGAGGTCAATATCTGTAAAGCATCTTCAATCTGCAGGCTTTCGGCTTGGGGGTAGGGGACCAGTCCTGATACTTTTTTTATCACACCTCGTATTTACTATGTAGGGGAAAGTGGTGTACCTTGGACATAAGTGTACCTTGAACCTATGTCGATTTTAGCGCCATCTGTATAGATGTATAGAAAATGTTATATGTATTTTGTACACTTGCCACCAGAGGTCCCAGTGTACCTGAACGTATTTGTCAAGGTGCTCATTTGAATGAATGAATCCTGAAAAAGGAAATTGACCCATCAAAAGTAATTTTTTTCCTGTTGAATTTTGTGTTAATAGTTCCTAAACATACATAAATTACTTTATAGTAAAATGCCTAACTTATACAGCACAGTTTTAGCTATAATAACATGTGTTAGAGAAATTATGTTAAGTCTAACCTCAATTTAGTAGTCAGCCATTTTCCATGAAATGGCCAAGTGGTGTACCTTGGACCATGCCCAAGTGGTGTACCACTTATGTTGTGGAAAAATGTGATGTAATGTGGAATTCACTTGTCTAATTACAATGTTGGTTCAGCCTACTCATAGGAATGAAACTGTTGCTGTAATAATTTTATATTAGGTCTAATCTAAGACCTCATTAAGTAAAAGTGCTCATTAACATTTTTCTGTAGCTAAAATACTAATAAATGTTTATGTTCAAACTATTCGATTATATTTTTTAAATCTAGAAATAGCTGGTCCAAGGTACACTACCCATGGTGTACCTTGGTCCTATTTGCACTTTTTTTTAAATTGTAAATAATGCAATGAAATACTTTTTTAAAAAATCTACAAAAAATACATGTTGTGTATAAAGGCCTAAAATATGACAGAAAAATTGTTTTGTTACCTTTTTTTTAGTAATTATCCAATTAAAAATTAAAAAGTAAAAATGGAACCTAGGTACACACCACCTTCCCCTACTATTCGTACTTTTATTTAACTTGATTTATTTCATGTTTGTAAAGGTGGAGTTACGTAATCGATTTTTATCTTGCTTCCTGGTGAGCAAGGTATATAATATATATCTCCATAACAATACATTATTTTAAAATTTTTAGAACTTAATCGACAGTTCATCTATTAATTTAAATAAATTTTAATTCCATACTTATGGCACCACTTGTAGTGAATTCGAGAAATTAAAGACTAAAGAGTAGAAATTAACTAAAATAAAAAATTCTTCCTTTTAGTTCGCTAATAAAAATGAGTTTTAAAAAATTGTTTTATTAAAAAAATTGTTATATTTAAATTTATTTTAAAACAAGTATCATTTGAAAATTCAGCAAGATTGATCAAAAAGAACATTTAAAAGCATATCCATGGCTGTGGAAAAGGAATGCGTTGGAAGACACAGATGAATATGATTACTGCAGTGAATGAAAAAGTTTGAAGCAAATCTTGAAAATGAAACATAAATAATAATTAAGAAGAATTTTTCTTATGTTGTGAATTCTTACCAATCGGACCGAGCGTGCACAGTTCCGATCGCTGAAAGTCTATGCAAGTCTTATTGAATTGAGAGTAGAATGGATCATCGGGCCTCACTGAAATCGGAGCACATTCCTTCTTTCCAGCATTCACTGGTGAACAACAGTCTGTTTCTGTTAAGATAATTTTGGATTATAACACACATCTTTTTAAACGCATTAGTATATGCATATAACACCACGACTTTCAGGTATCGAGAGTCCAGAATAGCAAACTACACGTGTTTCATCTCGATTTCTCTTGTCATTTCAATTAAAGAATATCCATACGCCAGTGATATTAGTTAAATATATAATCTCAAGATTCAAAAATGAGCCTTATAGAGGAGGATAAAAATACTTGTCAAAATTCAAGGCGAAAGAGATGAAATTGGGGTAGGCAAATATCGACAAAAAATCTCGGAAATCTCTCAAAACATTCTCTGAATAATATGAAAAGCCGGGTTAGCAAATCCCAGAGCGAAAAAGCAACTAAACCGACGCTCGCAAATTCTCTGAAAAGTCTAAATGGAATACATCATTCCTTCTAATTTTCTAAATTAATACATTCTCGGAAAAATATTCATGACTACATTTTATGAGCGTGCTCTTACTAATAGTACTATAGCTAATACAAATTATAGAAGAAAACTGAAATTGTATTCTAATTCCTTTAAACACTAAACAGCTGCACCATCAAAAAGATTTATCGCAACTATAAACTTAAGGTGACCGTGAACGAGCAATCGGACTTTACATTATATTGCATTACACCACCTGCGTTTCCGTGTTTAGAAGCTATTTTTCTACTTTCCGGTTTAGATGGATAAAGGTGAATTTGTTTTATTTGGAAAATTCATATCACATGGACAAAGAAGAGTTATGAAAAATACGTTTAGAAGACAACAACAAACATCAGAACGACACGGAAAGCAAAAAAATATAAAAAAGTAAAAAAATAAATCAAAATTGAAAGAGATAAAGAAAAATACTGTCGGGCTGCGAACAAATGCAAAAGGCACAAGATAGTTTTCTGGATAATGAACTCATAGAACAAACACAAGAATGCAAAGCTTATTGTAAAATTTGTAGAACTTTATAGCGGCCCCCAAAAAGATAAACAGGCGGAAGTGGTATACTAAAGGGTTGCCTTAAACAAACCAGAAAAGGAAATGAGCGAAAAAAAACAAAGTGAAATGACAAAATTTTAAATCACAGAAGAACATGATTTTTTAAATCTAACCTGTACAAATCTAAATCCAATTTTTTTGGTACCCTATTGAAATCTAAACTGCTGAATAGATTTTCCTCAAATTTTGTTCACAAATACTATGGAGCATAAGGAAGTTTTAGTGAATGTTTCGTGAAAATTAACTAAATAGTTTATTTTTTGCTAGCCGATATAGCCAACGATGTTCGGGATAAAATTATTCGTTTTGGGACGTCTTTTATTAGCGAAAAATTAACCATTTAATTAATTTCTCAAAACATTTCTTATATTTCAGTATTTGTGAATAAAATTTGAAATATAACAAATATTAATAATTTACAGAGAAAATTAACTTTCGGTTGTTCTTTAAAAATCGTTTCGTTCAACTGATATTCTCATTTTAATTAAGAAATATTTCAGAGGTAAAAGGATTTTGCTATTATATTTTACTTGAAGTAATTTTTATATTAAAAATATTAAACGTGAAATTATTTTTATTCCGAGGTATATCACCGGGTATATCAGCTGGTAACAAATAAAGCAAAGCAGAAGTTTATTTTATTTAGTTTTCGGCTTGGTTCATGCAGGTACTTGACACCAATTATTACAGCATCGTTCCATTCAGAAAATGAATTCTTTAAACGAAATCGAAAGCAATAAATGTGGACTTTTGATACCTAAGAAAAATTTCTGGATCAATAATTTGATAGTGGAATACATAACATTTCTGTACAGTACATAGCTGATGTCTACTGTTTGATTTCTTATAAATGTATTTCTGATCTTTTATTAAATTTATATGAATCTTTGATTATAGAATCAATAAAAAGCAAGAAATAATTACCAACGTAGGGAGTGAGTGCATTCTTGATACAACTAAACAGTTATGACTTGAAAAATCTAAAATTTCCACTATCTTATCAAAGAAAGATATAATCAAAAAGACCCGAAGAGGTAAATGATTGACAAATTCATATATGAGGTAGTGAAGAAATGTTATATTTTCTGTGCAATAATGATTTAAGTGCATACAGTGGCGGCTCGTGAGCTCAGAAACGAGGAGGGCTGAAAAAAAATGTTTATCAAGCGAATACAATTTTAAAAGCTACTTAATCTCTAAGTAGGCCAGATTTTTCAATTCCAAATCCAAATATGAAATTTCCTGCTTTTCAAACAAATTAAATAACCAGCATATGACATTTTCTATTAACTTTACTAACAAAAATTAAAGTGAATTTTGATGTGACGATTCCTCTGACGAAAAATAATGATAATAATAATGGGAGCTCCACATGTGCAATTCCCTCCTTGCCCAGTTCACTCGATAACACTCTTTCAAAAATGAATAACAAATAACTCATATACAGAAAATTTATTTTTAAGCTAAAACATATTAAACACATTTTTTACTGAAATACTCTAAAAATTTGAAAGTTTTAGAATAGTATTATTTGCTTGAATCTGTAGTCGCAACGCGAGCCGAAAGCGAAACTCATAAACAGCCAATGAGATTGCAACTTATGTGAGAGTGAGGAAAAAACGAAAAATATATTAAAAAGCTTTTTTTTTCATTCAGTTGGCTCCGTGCCATCCAGAGCTGTGTTGACTTTCAGCCCATAGTCCGTCTATATAAGTTAAAGGAAGAAAGAGTTTCTTTTTCACTCCGGATTTTCTACTCAGTGAACAGATTTCGGGGGGGGGGGCAGATTATTTTGCAGCTCAGACCTGCGTTTCTTTTCGTTTGGATCCATTTTATGCCTTTTTTCAATTTTTTATTACTTTTTTTGCATTTTCGGAAGTTATTGAACTCTGAGAGTGGAAAAGTAAGCAAATAAGATTTAAAACGAAAATTACAAGTTTAAAAATAAATTTCAGGGTGTGCTGCAACTCTGCAGCCCTAATGGGCGAGCAGCCAATGAGGACATAGTTGAATTTGTATCCAGCAGGCAGCAAGAACAATTAGAAGTCTACTGTTATTTCAAATGCAGCTAATCAACTTTGAGATCTGTTTTCTCAGAAATGAATCTTATGGACTTGGCTCACTTTTACTCTGAACACTCCAGGTACAATCATATACAAAGAAAATAATGGCGAGACATTTTAAATTGCGATAAAAAATGGACAAATAAAAAGATATGTAAGTTACATGATTTTAATTCGAGATTTAGGCTAGAGAAAGTTTTGAAAAGCTGAACAAGTAGACTCAATATTCGTCGCATAAAGAGATAGAATTCAAGTCTGCTATTAGATGATTTATAAAATTTAGAAGGAGATTTGGCATTAAATCTGTGTTATAACAAACGGTGAATCTCGTAGTCGAGATAAATCAAAAGTAACTGAGATTTTCTGTCTCAGATTTCAAGGATTCATTAAAAAACGAAACTTGCTGTTCATGACATTTGGAAACGCACTTTGAAACGCACTAATATCACGAAAAAAAGTCAAGGAAAGTGCAATAATTTTTCAGTAAACGTGTATTTCTCCTGAAAACGCCTACGAATATATTTTATTCTCCAGATGTAAAGAAAGAACTTTCTTTATATGTTTTGTTTTTTCGTTGTTTTTGGCCAGTCTGCCATCAAATCATTCCTCTATCAGTGTGCTCCTTAAAATGTTGCATTGTGGAATCGTTTTACCCTTAATGAAGTGCATCCATATTTTATATTTTTACATAGTACATACATATTACATATTTTTTCTTCAAATCCATGCAAAAAAATTAAAAATGGGTGGAATATATCTATTCCACGCATTATTGTTTTGAATTTTGAATTAGGAACTCCCATAAATATTGGCTAAGATAGGATAGGATATTAAATTTTATTGACACAAAAGCTTGACCTAGCCATACTGCGCCATAAATATAAACCTTCAAGCAAGGCCTCGTCACTCTCCAGATAGAGCATTATGAGGGGCCGTAATGTGCCTCATTTTTGCAGGAATCCCAGCTTTGCATCGGCTGTACGGTGGATGGTCATTCAAATTTTGAGTCATAAATCACAAGTTCCGAACTACTTTTTTTTCTTTAGGTATATTTACAAGTATCCATTAAAGGAAGCAAGTTTAGTGACATAATCAAATATACTTACGTGGCTGGACGGCTCGAGATACGTCATGAGCAATCAGTTGTCCAAAACTCAAAAATTGGAAGGACAGGTTCACTTCGGGCTTGTGGCGATCCTTGAATATTTTCAGAGAGATATCTCTGGGTTCTGGCAAAGGACTCCCACTAACAGATTTTCGAAAGCCACCGAAACCTGAAATGTTTTAAAAAATCCGTGTTAAATCTTTTTTCTAGTGTATACCTGGAGTATATCAAAAAGGTAAATCATGTAATTTTTTTTCTTTAGAATGGGCATTTACAACATTGTAACTCCAAAACTAAATTGAGTTACTTATTTCAGTTTTATGAGTTACTGAACTATTTTTCATCTAAAGATTTTCTTTTATTTAGTATCAATACTTTTATTGCTTTTAATTATTCATTTGTATGAAACAGTTTTAAATTCCAAATTTGCTTGAAAAATGTGCAATTTTATCGTGCCGTCATGTTCAGCAGAGATATTAATATCCGACTCCACTAACTTTGTTCCTTGCATTTTGTCAGATAGTTGTTTTTTCAGTGACCTATTAGGAGTAGTATTTGTTACACATGAAAGCAATTACATATCATTATGCATACATAACTAGCGTTTTGATTTTTCCAACACGAGAGAGTGAGAGTTCTGATGTCTTGTTCTTCATGCTTTGGCTTTGTACCTACCACAGGTAATCTTTTGATCTGTTATCAAAATTATTTATTCAGTTTCATGACGTATGTTTTATGAATTGTTAACAAGTACAGAGTCTACAATAGAAAACAAATAGATTTATTCTCATATTCTTATTTTATAACGAAGATTTATGATGTATAAGTTTTATCATCAATTGCATACGAAATTATTATTTCAGAACTATAATTTGAGTGAAAGTAGAAATAAATTCATGGATTTTAATATTACATTCATTCATAGAGATTTGTAATAACAAGTTTGATCTTGTGAGTAAAGCACACGAACAACGCTTATCCTAAGTTAAGACACGTAAAATGCGAAAATAATACGGGTCATTCCTACTTTTCCTGTTCTGTCATTGAATCTATAGAATGGCTTATTGTTGGAACAATAGTGGGCGCATCAGAATATTCCGGGACTGACTCTACCGATAGGTATGGTGGGGTTTCTTTGGCACAAGGTCCAGTATGCATGCTGCGCCGAACATAAGTTTGATTGAAAGATGAAACTCAAACAACTTCAAGGAAGCTGGACAGAGTAAAAGTAAACAAGCTACGTCACTGGTATGAAAAAGCGAAACGTTTCAATTAAAACAGAATTGTCGAGATGCGAAATGCTAAAATTTCAAATGTAATGAAAATAGCTGATGACGTTGCGAAAATAAAAAAGTTTAGGGTGGTGTTTTCCACCCTCTAAGTCATTAAAGTACAAAACAGTTGCAAGGAAGAATGTTTTAAGATGATAGATGAAACCAGGGTATTCATTTAAAATATGGACAATACAGCTGAGCACACCGCGATCACTAACTCTATAGAATACCAATAAATCGGAGAACACAACCGGATTTGCAAGCAAATCAGAGTGCCAATTTACGTTGTTGTGTTAACGTTCTGTAATCACGTGAGTGGTAGGTTTCTGTGATCACGTGATTGGTAGTCTACGATCATGTAAATCGTAATCTCATGATGAACCTGGTGATAAATCGGACTGAATTTCCTGAAATTGACACAGTAATGTCCCTAAACACAAGACTTTATTAAGAGTGTAGGTAAATATCACGGCAAATAAAATCATTTGCTGTGATTTGTTGGTGATCCACAGATCTAGACCCAAAACATTATGATACGTCTATACACATACTTTTAAAGTAAATAAAAGCACAAAACACAACATATAGTTGCTTTCTTATACTATACTGTCATAATATATTAAATAATACTGTTAAAGTAAATAAAAGCACAAAATGCAACACATAGTTGCTACTTTATACTGTACCGTCATAATATGGTGCTGTGAACCTGAAGTAGCAGTCGTTCGCCATTCCGAGTATTGGAACGTGCGGACTGATGCATGTTCCATTGTAATGTCTGTATGGGTAAGAAAAATCGCATGGTACGGGATTGAAAACTGTATATATGAAATCAGGATCTTGATAAAAGATGTTTCTTGGAATGCAGCTGGTACCCTTCGGTGCCCTGTTGAAAAAAATTTTTCAAGGGCGAAGATAAATATGCAATTCGAGAATTTTTGTTTAAGATTACTTGGAAAGAATTTTCCCTACTTCTTGATCTTTCAACGATTAGTTAGACCTAGCGCTTTCCTAAAAGCATGACAGTTATTCATTAGTTAGCTCACTTATGTGATGTTGTCCGTATGTGAAGTTATATTTTGTTTCTACATTTGTAGTTGTATTTTATTATTTTGCTTTTTCGTGTTCAATCAGCTTTTCACACGCAATGCAACTTAATTCGTTTTCCTTTAAACTAGTTTTATTACGTAATTATTTGTATAAAAACATTTGTATATTATTACAGTGAAAATTGGAATTTGTCAAACATTTCTTATTAAAATAATATTAAAATGCATTCTGTTATTCGAATCTATTTTGGGTAATTCGAAGATATAATAAAAAAATGCTTTTATTTCTGAATTTTTTTCTTGTTATTTCTTGTAATAAAAGAGTTCTCACTTTAAAAGAGCAAAAAAATTCTTTGAACACGTTACATATGAAATGAACTGCTTATTTTGAAATTTTATTTTACAATGGTGGCAATCAAAGTGCTGTATAAAGTTTGTTTTCTAAAAATATTTACTTATTTATTGAAATTATTGTCTATAATATCATTAAAAGTAAACCGTTTACAGGCCAATGTTCCCAATTGGGAACTTCAAATTGAAAAGTCATTTAAAAATAAAATATCATTCATAACGTTTTGAAAAAATGTTAATTATAATTCAAAGTAAGCTTTTTTATATAGAAATTATATCTAAAACATAAAAAGGACAATGTAGGAAAGTTCTTGAAAATGAAACTTTTTTACATTTTGAACTGTGAGCAACATAAAAAAATCCTATGAAACTGAAAAAATCATCAAAAACTTCTGAAAATTGGTACACATAGTTAAAAATATCCACATTACTAATAACACATAAGATATAATAATATAAATAAGAAACGCATTTGCTATAATTCATTAACCTATCACGTTCCCAATTAGGAACACTGGCCAGTCGTCACTATTCTGTGAAAGAAGGAATTTTTTATCTCGATTTTCCACTGATTACAAAATGAAAAGGATAATTCTCTTATCTTTCAGGGAATCGAATATCCTTTTGCTATTAAAAGGTTAATGCTTTAATTTTGGAAAAAAATCATTCTTATCTGTAATCTGGGGCTGGTAGTTATAAATGTGTCAGATAAGCATTCATGTATTGCTTAAATGATAGTTCTGTAGTGGCTGCTTCATCTATTTAATACTTACATCTTTCAGTCAAGTTAATTGAAATATATTCTCATGCACAGATAAAAAAAAAGGTGTGCACAGAACAAAGATATTTGATTCATAAACGTAATTCTGGGATTGGTGGGGGTTGATCAGTTGTGTAAAATGTGAGAAGCTAGTGTCAAAGCTTCTCAATAAGAAATTGTGGTAGAATTGATTTGCAAAAGTACTAAATATAGTTGCTGTTGCTGGATGACTACTGCATATCGCTGGAAACATAATCAACTCACTTATCTGGAGTGTCGTCGAGAAATTACAGTTGCCCTCTTACGAACTAGGACAAAACAGGATGGACCTCAAGCACCATCACAAGTTACCGATTGTGTACCTCAGCGGAAGAATGTTGGTCATCAATAGCGGACTAGCCAGGTTGACAGCTTGCCGGATGGCAATAGTACAATGTGGGCCCCTAAGATATGCGTGTGTGTGACAGAGAGAAAGTAGAACTTGTTCTAGAAAATTTATTGTGCCTTTTCCGAAATAAATAAAAAAAACTCAAGTATTTTTACAAAAACAGATTTGAGTTTAGAAATAGATTACATTAAGGAACTGATTTTTGTTTACTATATTTATAATAAATAAAACGATATATATAAAAACAATCAAAAAACAATCACGAAGACTCAAGACATTCAAATACAAGCAGAGGGATAAACATAAAAAAACAAAGAAAAAAACATGTATAAACGCGTTTGCACATTTGAAAGTACCACGTGTATACATGCCGGGTGCATCCAAGTCCCACGCTTATTCTGTAGTCTTATTTTTGGGTGAGTACTGAGAATTTATCTTTTTTCTTCATTTTTGTTTTAAATCAATGCTTTACTGCTTTGTTTTCTACATTTGATTTTTTACATTGATTTTATTTGCGTTTTCTTTCAATACACATGAATTTTTATCCCTTTTTTTGATATTTTGGTGTTCTAGGGAAGCAAACTTTTTTTCAGCATTCAGGCTAAAGTTTGTGTAGAAAATAACGAATATTATTATTTACACGCTCGTATGGGATTATCCTGCTAAATAAACATATATATATATTAATTGTTGAAAACTCCATTTACTTGGTTTGCCTATTTCAATACTTTTAATAACAGCGTTTTTTTACTTGTTGACATATATATTCTTAAACTTGATTTTTTGTTCATGGTATCTTTAGTATTTTCAATTTGTTAGATTTTATTTAAAATTGATGTATTGTTCAAATAATGCCTTTTTAGTATAGAATTTGCTTCTTGATATGTCTTGTTTACTTTATTTCTGTATGATTATATACAAGTTATATTTGGATTTATATTATATATATATATCAAAAACACAAGGTAATGTGCATAAAGCCGAGAAAATATAAGATTTCAGTTCAATGAGTGCAAAAAAGGGTTGTATTCGAGCTACTACCCAGAGTGTAATAGGATACAGTTATAAGGTCAATTTTATGTGTTTTTTGTGCAAAAATATACTTCTTTTCATTTAAATTCATAAATTTCCAATTGAATTCATATCCGTGCTTGGTTTTAAAAATAATTTTTTCATTACTTTGCATATTATTCAGTCTGGTCATCACTGTATTCCATTTTCACGTCTAGTGTCATGAGCTTAATCAGAAGTGACCAAGGTTCCCAATTGAGAATATTAAAAAAAATCATATGTCCAATTTTTTTCTTTGCATTTTAATGATTGATATTTTTCAACTATAACATTAGAAGGTAAAATATACAAAACAAGTAATTAAAAATCCACCTGGATCTGAATTCGGTCTCTAAAGGGTTAATTATAATTGTTATTGCTCTATTGATTAAGATTGCTATGTATTTATTATGTATAATTAATGACGTAATAGTAACACGTATTTTCAAATAAATATTTTTAAAAATAATTATCATTTTATTTTTAAATGCCATTTTTCATTCATATCTTATTCCATATCATCACTTTTTGCGACTATTTCAATAATTGTTCATGAAAACATTTTCTGCGGTCAAAGAACTTTGAGGAGAAAGCTATACAGGGAGTTTCAGAAAAACATGGCCGAAATGAAAGGGTAGGTAAGACATACAGAAACAAGTCAGTTTCGCATTAGAGCTTGGGGTCGGAATTTCAAAGGAGATTCGATACAGGGGACACTTTGTCAGTGAATTAAGTAAAAGAAAAAGCTACACCAGATGAAAAGTACAACACTGATTTACATTAACACAACAATTCAATTCCATGAATAACAACACGCGGAGCGTGTATCGCCTCAGATGGCAAGTCCCTTGAACATTTATTTTTCTTCAACACTCCTTAAATATCCCAAAGGTTTGTTGTTGAAGCTGCGTCCTGCTTGCCATTATTATATCTGTCATGCCACATATTACTTGTAATGTTATTAATGCAACTGGGTTCTTGTTCTGTTGTGAATTCATATTCCATTAAGTTTGTGTTGTACATTTCATCTGGTGAATCTCTTTCTTTTACTTAATTCACTGGCAAAGTGTCCCCTGTATCGAATCTCCTTTGAAATTCCGACCCCGTGTTGTATTGCCTAAATGACTTGTTTCTCTATGTCTGACCTAAGTTTGCATTTTGGCCACGTATTCCTGAACACACTGCATAAATGTATCGCTTCGTAGGACGCTAGGAGAAAAACTTCAAGCCGAGCCTTGCTAACTCTTTTATCATGAATACTTTCTAATACGAATATAATACAAATATCTAATTTTATCTCGAGTAAAATTAATACTTAATTTGAACAATCCCGAGGTACAAAATCGTCGAATATGTGATCGAAAGTCAATCCATTGCCAAGCGTTCGTGGTGCTAGAATAAGGAAATAAACAATTTCAGAAAAAAATGAAGAATGTCATATTTAAAATAAAATTAAGTAAATAATATGTATAAACATTAATTTGAACATTATTTGATAAAATAACTTATATTAATGTCAAGAAGGAAATCAAAAATTTCAAGCTATACCAACTGAATAATATACCATTGTTTTGTTTGGTGTTAATTCAATTCCGGGAAAGTGTGTATATGGTAGAAGAATATATTTTAAGCCGTTTGAAGGGTTGAAAGTTAAGAACTTTACAAGTTTTACATAGAAACATCTTATACTTTATGATTTCATTTTACACAGTATTTGCAATATATTTTTTTTTAAATTTTAATCCAACAAAAATGTAACTACAATTACATTAAAATTCTTACATTGGACTTATTTGAAACAAACAAACATACACACTTTTAGGCACACACGTAACGCGTTGAGTTTTAATTGTGTATAAATTACTTACAGGAAAGCGATGGAATAAATAAAGAAACTGACAGGCAGTGTGATTTGAAGAAGAAAAGAACATTTAACAGAGACATAATTTAAGAAACAAAGCCCCACACATATAACATACAGTATTCATACAGATTTTATAAATTTATTGCATTTCAATATTTAATGAACTGTGGATTAGAGAATCGCAATTTTAAATTCCATGGTATTTTATGAAGACATCCCATAGTGTAAGTTGGTAGTTGAGCATGTTAAACTAAGAATTAAAGCTCTATGACGTAAAAAATAAAACAAAAATTTTTTATACTTACTTGTTTTTTGTATTTTTCCGTAATAGTTGACGCCAATCCCAGGATTAACAGGATTCTGATCCAGCCCAAGAAAAAGCTCAGAAGATACTGCCAATCTTATTGTAGAAACGAATATGCACAGTTTTATGTAACAAATAAACGTCAAATGAAAATTCTGTGATAAATTCAATGATTTCCCTCCCCTAGACTCCGTGACAGGCCTTCTGTCCTGCATCTTCGCTTAAATTCAAAGTATGTTTAAAAATCGCTCAGAATATATTTATTTCTTTTTCAAACAGTAGCCTGTTTAAAGACACCTGTGCTGTTTCTAATAATAAATCTATAAAACCATTCCCATTTTTTATTCAAAGTTATTGCTCTGACTCGTACTTCGAAATAAAAAGGGATAAGTTTATTGTGCATAAAATGAGATGAATAGAGCTTGTGAAGTTTATTACTCCTATAACTTCAAATTATGACTAACTTTGTGAATAATGTAAATGAAATAAATTACAAAAAATAGTCTCGTATTATAAACAGAGGTTAAATTTATTATATCTACAACATGAAAAAGATCTGAATACTTTATAGAATGACTAACCCTCTAAACAAAGCAAATGACTAAAGTTACAAAGAAATAAATTGAATTCGTGTTAGAAAGAACGATATATTACTGGATCGAACTTTATGAAATATTTAAATCATTAACATTGTTTGTCGTATTTGCATTGGAGCAACTTATAGGGTATTTCAAAAAAAAGTGGCCACACTTTAAGGGTAGGTCAGGCATACGACAAGCATTCAAAATCACATAGGAATGTAAGTGCGCAAACGCCATTTGGAGGCAGCAGATGGCATTTAAAGTAATGATTTAAAATAAAAATGTGTGCATTTTTGCAAATATCTGTCGAAAGGCTGTATAAGTTTTCCTCGAATTTCGACCATATAAAGAATAGAATTTAACTCACTGTTTAACTCAACTACGGAACAATACGCATGCGCCAGGTGGAGTTGATTTCACCCAGAAAATAGGGTTGAAGTGAAAAATGGAAGGGGAGATGCTTACATTTTCCTTATCAGTACATAAAAACATTTTATTTTCATTTATTGATTTGATGTAAAGCTGTTGGCTCTTGCGACAAAAAAAAAACCCTAAACAAAGAAACCAATTCCTCTACAGACTAGCTAAAAAATATATGTCCAATCACAGGAAGGTCAAGACATAAAAAGAACTTTGAAAAGAAAAGTATGTCTTTACCCTATTAGCACAGGATGCTCTACAATATTCCTACGATATCTTTGGATATTGTACGATATTCAGAAAATCGTAACAATGTGGTAGAGATATCGTACAATATCTTGTGTTAATAGGGTATATCTGTCGATATGTATCTAAACACGATAATTAAACTATGCAGAAAACTGTGTGGATGAAATGAAGCTTGCTGTCTGAACGCGATATGGTAGGAATATTTACGATTTTCTGTAATTAAAATGGTCTTATAGATATAAATTTAAAGCTTTAAAAAAACAAATCATGTACTAGTACGCTGAAAAGTTTGATTGAAAAGAAAATGTATGTATTAGTGACTTTAAAAGAATCGAAAAATATTTTTGAATCTGTGTGCCCTATTATTTGGTAGCGTATTTCTTTTTTTTTTTTTGCTATTAGTTATATTGCTGTATAAATGTCTTAAAATCTTTTGACTTTTGATCCATAACTGGATCTAATTTGATTACGTGGTCTTGCTAAATATTCATTAATAAAAATCATATCATTACTAAAATATTTCAATGCTATAAAGGTTGATTTTCAATTTTTACGTAGAGAGATTTAAGAAAAAATTTTAATACATGTTTGCTTTCTTTGGTTCCAGGATAAGAATTCTGTTACGAAAATCGGCCGGTGAGTGTACGGTGAAAGTATTCTAACAAGCAGGATAATGGAGAATGACGCTTTATTCTCGAATATTCCGGAGAAACACGAAGCTCAGGTAACAGAAAAAACAGCTCTTGCGCAAATTAGCAACACAAGCAGACATCAAATCACTAATAATAACAGCAATAGCACGAACAATAGCGCTCAGCGTCTAACATAACACCACTAGCACGTCCCCGTTCCTAGAGTCATTGTGTCTCTTTTAGCTGACCAACTCGCAATGTGAACATGACTCAAAGAGATTGATTCTTCGTTGAGTGGGTTGGTATTTCTGCCCTTTTCCGACAGGATGTGACGTCACATGGAAATCTCTCGAAGGTATTCCATAAATCTGTTGCCAGTAGAGATAGGATCGAAATTTTAGCATTTTCGACGACCATCATTTTGTCGACAAGTCGCCAAGTTTGTCGCCAAGGTCGGGGTTATTGGTTTCCATTCTCCGACAGCTAGTAAGAACCTCTGTAAATGTCGCTTTTCAAGCATATAAAACTAACATTGCTGGAAAGCTGCATTACAAGTTCGCAACAATTATTCAGTGGTAATTGCTTTTAATTTACTTCAATCTGCAAATAAATGAGCGAATAAGTGAGTACTTATGCAATATTAATTAAAACCCTTTATCTTTCAATCCGAATTTCTAAATTTGAAATGTGAATTGATGAGTTCTGATTCAGAGTGGGCTAACCCACAGTTTTTGATTTAAAAAAACCAGACTTCATTTCGGAATGGGAAACGTTTTCTTTCAAATCTAAAAAGAATTTTTAAAAAATTTAGTTGTCCGAAACTAGACAGTAGCTCTTGTAAAATTATTCACTTTCAGTGTTTTTAACTACGATGCCTAGTTCTGCTAAAAGGAAATTGGTGATTGGATCAGTCTGGTTCTCAACGCCACTCTACAGTTGCTTTTTTGGGCGGTAATCATCACTTTAAACTTCATATTTAGTTCTTTAGCTAGATAGGAATTTCTTTTCTCTGCGAGGATTTGTTAAATTCTATTCTAAGATTGGATTGGATTTGAATATTTGTTAGTGATAATATGTATTGCGATTTATTTAACTGGGAAAGTAAAATTTTAAAAAAAGAATTAGTATATTGGAATGATTAATGTAAAATATTGAGATGCGAAATTTAGTAAGTTGAAAGCATCTAAGGCAAGGTTGTCAAACCCAAATGAAAAAGGTCTAAGTCTGCATGGCACACAAAGGGAAAAAACACTTTATTTTTATAGAAACGCAGATTTGTTTCGAAAAAACGCAGTATAAAAAAAAGAAGAACAACGACGAAGTTAATATTTTCTTACTGAGGTAATCCTGCTACTATCTTCTTGCTGTATCCTTTCTTACCTGTTACCATCTTTCCTTCTTCAAGGGATATCTTGTCCGCAGTGATTAATTTCTAAACTAACCCAAGATGAATGTCAGTAATTTTGAATCCGACAGGATACTTATTTCTTTTTATAAGTGTAAATAATTGCTCGCACCAATAAGTAGTTCCAAACCTAGAAAGAATTTCATATTCCAGTATTCGAATTTTTCAAACTTGGATGACAAATACACTATCTGATCAAAAGTATCCGGACACTTTTGAATTTGCACATTTTTTAGAATTTCTCCTGAAAGACTAAAATCGACTGTCCTTTAACTTCAGCCATGTAAAGAATTGACTGCAACTCATATTTTACATTGAATATTCGATCACGAGGGCAATTAGGGGAACCACCAAAAGAGGTTGAAGGTGAAAATGGAGTTTGACCCATCCTGTTTCACAGAAAGTTGATAAAGAGACGTAACTTTCGTCAATGGTTAAGTTTAATGTGCATAATATTTACATGCATTTTCGTCAACACGGCACAAATATTTGGGAAAATATAAAAGTTTTCTTAAAAAATCTCATATTTCCCAGCCTTTTTTTTCTTATAACATGCAGGCTTTTCCACCATATTATACGAGACTTACAGAAAAATTGGAAATGTGTTAGAGAAGCATTGTCTAAAAGTTTGCAATAAATACCTTGAATATTACAGAAAATGTGAGTATTTATAGTAAATAATTTTTTACTGCGCATTTGCGAGATATAGCGTAATTTTTGTTTCACAGCTTTAAAGTCAGATATGTAGGACATCCAATATAAAAATTCTAGTCGAATGCCATTAAGGTTTAGAAAGATATCGGTATTGCAATGAGCAGAATTTCTGCTTCTCTCTAGAGGAAACAAAACGTTGAGGGTTTTTCCGCAAATTGATATTTTTTTAAACTTGAATTTTCGAATAATTTTATAGAATTTAATTAAGACTGAATATGCTGAATAACTTATAAATAAATTTCATAATTAAAGTTCCAAATCGACTATTATTATCCGAAGATTCAAGGAATTTTTATATAAGTTGTCCTACACATCCGACTTTAGTTAGTCCTACATCCAGCTTTAAAGCAGTGACAGAAAAATTAAGCTATATCTCGCAAATGCGCAGTAAAAAATTATTTACTACAAATACTCAGATTTTCTCTAATATTCAAAGTAATTATTCCAAAAGTTTACACAATTCTTCTCTAAAGTATTGTTACTTTTTCTGTAAGTTTCGTACAATTTGGTGCAAAACTCTGCATGTTATAAGCAAAACACAGGCGGGAAATTTTGGGATTTTTTAAGAAAACCTATATATCTTCCCTAATATTTGTGCTGTGTAACATTTGTTACGTAAGAACTTCAAATTTTTTTCACAAATACTGAAGCATAAGAAAGGTTTTAATGGACTTTTGGGACGATAAATTACCTTTTTATTAATAAAAAACATGAAAATAAACTACAGTGGCTCCCAAAAGTGTTCGTACACTTACGATATTCAATGAAATAGGGCTCTATCCATTAATTAAAATTAATATTTCAGAATACGTATTTAATAATAAGATCTATAATCTATTCTTAACAAAACTATATGAAATATTTTAAAAACATAGTAAAAATTTATTTTTAAGAAATCAATAGTCAAAAACTTTATCTCGCAAAAGTCTTCGTACACTGAAATATCTTCGGATAAATTCATAATTTAAATTATAGTCTGTCGCTTTATTTTTATCTTTGCATTGTGGTGGCATTTAAAAAATCGTTTGGCTTTAATTTTTGCTTGCTTACACCGTAATATTCTATTTATTATTTAAAAATGATTCGTAGTCGTAAAGAAACAACAATCAGCATTCGAAAACTGATTATTTTTCATCCTAGTGGTGGTAAACCAGTTCGCAATATCGCTAAATTAGTTAATTTATCCCATTCTACAGCGCGATATGTGATAAACCGCTTTAAAGAAGAAAATCGGATCGAAAACAAGTTAGGAAAAGGTCGACCGGCATTGTTAAAAAACATGATCAGAGATTTATTATTAGAAAATTTGTGAAAAAACCAAGTTTGAGTGCTTTAAAAGTTTCTGCGGGAATTTATTGAAAAATTTTCTACTTCTCTCAATTTCACCTGAGACTGTTCGACGGTTTAAATGGGTGAGAGCTGAGAAACTGGTTTAAATGGATGTTCCGCCGGTAGAAATTATTTTGTTAGTGCGAAAAACAGAAAGCTTAGGCTTTCCTTCGCAAAATCAACATTAAACAAACCCGAAACACATTGGAATAATGTCTTATTTGCAGATGGAAGCAAATTTAACATTTTTGGTTCCGATGGACGTATAATGGTATGGAGAAGAAAAAATGAAGAACTTGATCCCAAGAACTTAGTTGGAACACTTAAGTATGGCGGTTTAGATATCCATGTGTGGGGGTGCATGTCAGCATCAGGACTAGGTAATTTGGTATTTATTGATGGACTCTTTATTTAAATATTTTAAGAGACAATTTAAAATTATCAGCCCAAAATTTTGGTATTGGAAACAACTTTTTTTTTTTTTTATCAAGATAACGATTCTAAGCACACGGCTCTCAAAGTTCGCCTCTGGTGTCTCTATAATTGTCCAAAAAATTTGAAAACACCACCTCAATCGCCAGATTTAAACCCAGTAGAACATATTTGGGGAGAACTGGAGTACGAAAACACGTCATTAATACGAAAAGCAAACTAAAAACAGTAATGATGGAAGAATGGATGAACATTGATGCAGAAATTACAAAAAAACTAGTGAAATCTATTCTCAAATCTTTAAAAGCTGGTGTAGATGCTAAAGGGTATCTTACTAAATATTAATTTAACGAAAAATCAGAATATTTACTAATATGTAGAGATTTTTTTAAAGTGTACGAAGACTTTTGTGAGATAAAATTTTGTTACTTTTGATTTATTGATTTCTTAAAAATAAAGTTTTACATGTTTTTAAAATATTTCATGAAGTTTTGTTAAGAATAAATTATAGATCTTATTATTAAATACCTATTCTGAAATATTAATTTTAATTAATGGATAGAGCCCTATTTTATTGAAAATCGTAAGTGTACGAACACTTTTGGGAGCCACTGTATGTAAAAAGTTTTTCCTCGTATAAGTTGTGAATTGTCTGCTTTTAAACTTTTATAATAATGTTTTCCAGAATTTTTTTAATGTTTTTTGGCAACATTTCTTCGTATGCATTTTTGTTCATCAACATTAAAAAATATTGCTACAAATTGTATATAAAATAAATTTTGAAAAATTTATTAAATTAAGAGGGGAAAAAATTGTACGGAAATCAAATTAGTGTCACTGAAAAGCTAATTTTTTAAAAAATATGCTGTAAAATCAGTTTTTGTTATATAACATTTTCGGAAGATATATTCGGTGAAACGCCAAAATCTTGCTAAATTTTTAATTAACTTTTGGACTTTTAATTGCTGACACTGACCTTTATCTTGCTTTTAAGACCACATAAAAATATGTACAATAAGCATTCAAAACCACAGCCTCCCAACAATAGAGGCTAAGGCTACATTACTACTTACATTAATCCAATGCTTGCCTCTAAACGACATTTCTGGAGCGTGCTCTTGTCAAACATCTATTTCATCTGCTTACAGAAGCTTTACTATCTTTGCCTTTGTTGGAATTTGAGCGATTGACTTATGTTTTGTTTAGGCATCGTTAAAACACAACTCCGAATATCGTAATACTAAAAATTATATATTTTCAATTAAAATATTACTTATTTATTATTTCTTAAGAAACGCAGGTAAAGATAACTGCAGAGATTTTTTTAATCTAATTAAATAAGCTTTAGAATTCTTTAAGAACCAATGAAAACACTGCCAAACGATATTTGAAAAAAAATAAACACGAAAAATAATTGCAAAGTAATTACACCGTTGCCTGGCAACTGAGTATCATTAAATTTGCTTTATTTCAAAATCGTCTGTATGTCAACTTTTTATTAAATTTTGAAAAATTAATAGAAATTGAAGAAAACATTTCACATTTATAAAATTGGTATCATTGAAAAGGTTAAATTTTGAACTTTAAGATGGTATAAACATAATTTTAGGCAGATAATTTTCTCTGACGTTACTGCGGAAAAACAGTTTCGGCTAATTTCTAATTATTGCTTAATTAGCATTTGCACTTTGAAAAGTTGACAGTAATCTTCCATTTGTCTTAATTAATAAGTGTGCAAAGTTTGGTTGAAATCAGTGCCGTGGTTTAGGAACATATACATACATACATACAATGACTATTATTTATATTAAGATTTATTTGGGCTTTTTTTTCGACCTGCAGCTAAGACACTTTCTCATCCAAAGATGCCTTCGGGATAATGCAAATACAATAAAATCATCAAAATAAACAAAATCGGAATTCCGACTTACCTGTGAGGTACTGATTAATGACTTTTGAGTGATTTTAAAGCTGTTATAAGAGACATATTTTCTATGTCGATGCAAAACTTTACCGACACTTATTGTTGGTTTAACAAATTATAGTGCAACATATGGAATTGTTTCGATATTTTAATCATCAATCATTTTATTTGGAGAAACATCACTGAGAAATACTTATTGAATTAAAAGTATAGAACTAAATAAATGTCTCTGCATTACAGCGTTTCATCTGAAACTAAGTTGAATTATTTTATTATTTTAATTGTATTTAAAATAAATAGATTTATTTTTCTGGTTTGCAGATCTCAGAGGGTATCAGAGATTTAAAACAGCCTTATAAAGTCATAATTCTACAGAAGCAAGTTAATTAATTTTTAAGCTTTTCCTTACGTAACCTTGTACCAGAAAATTTTTTACATTTGAATCCGGATCCAATAATGCGAACGAAAGGCTTTTTTTCTCAGCACTAAAGAAGTGGCAAGGCACGAAAAAGGCATTGCCCGTGACGCATTATGAAATATCATATGCAAACTCCCGCTCATAACACCACCAGAAAACATTACAGGCAGTTGAAGATAAAGAAACAAACTCCCCCGATTCAGTGAATATTGATGCGATGGTAGATAATATTCGATTACGCGGGGACTCCATTCATCGCGTTTGTCTATCTTACAAACCGAAACGTTAGCCAAGAAGAATGTGCAACGGTAAAACGGCCGATCTACAATGACAGAACACACAATAAAAAAAATATTTATTTTGAATCAAAGAAGTATATTAATGGAGTCATTAAATAAGTAATTTAGAACTTTTATTTAAAATGATGCCTGTTTTGAAAGAACTGAATTATTTTCTTTTTAATGATATTTACCTGTAAGAGTCATATCATTACTGAAAGTGCAGAAGATCGCATATAAAAAATTCCATTTGGTTTAAATCCATTAATCAGTAATCCTTCAAATCGCCAACGGATGCCAAGTCGCCAATGCCCAAAAGCAAGATGGCTGCTCAGGTAAAGAATGCCGTGAAGTAATCATATTTAAAGATCAATTGCTTAAAATTTAAGCGAATTTTCACTTTTACCAGAAAATTCATAGATTCTTTTAATTTTCAAACCTTCACAGGTTGTGCTTGCCCAATTCAACATATCATGCACATTAGCAGGCATCTTTCTTTCTGGTTTTGACGACTTGGCATCCTTTGGCGATCTAAAGTGGTATCGAATAGTGGATTTCAACCAAATGGGAATTCTGAGATATAATCTCCAGCACTTCGAGTGACGATATATTATGTTGTACACCTGTAACAACGTCTTAACCTGTATAGTTATTTGTATACAATGGAAACGCTATTTTTTGTCAGTGGCATAATCCCAGGAATGTCGTTGATAAAACACAAATAAATGAGTTTTCCGTGTGTGGACTACGGTGGTTCTTGTGGATTACTAACCATTTTCAATTAGGTCCACAGACTGATATGTTTCTGTTAATTAATTTATGTTTAAATGGGTGAATTCCCAGAAAGTTTGGAGACCAATACCTAGCATTTAAAGTTATCCACCAGATTTATCTTTTGCAAAGTTTGTTCTAAAAATTCATTCTAAAAATCAGAACTGCTGTACCAGACACAAGAGAGGATTTCACTCCCCGCATTTAATGCAGTTCTTCTGGTTTAAGTCCCCGTAGCCTAAAGGTTAATTACAAAATTACTGAATCTCAGAAGGAAAGACTGCAAAGAGTTTATAGTGCACAAATGTTAGTGTAAACTTATAAATAGAATAATGATAATATATAAGAAGGAAATTTTTACCTTTTCTGAATGATAATTTATACTTATTGAGTTAAGTAATAATTCAAAGGCGTGTTTTTTTCACAAATTTAAAAATAACGCAGAAATAAAACTTACTGTCAAAATGCTACATATTATTTCAAAGAGAATTTAATTCTCTACATGGTAGAGTATTTAGATATTTTTTTCAATTTTATGGTTTTTTGAGAATTTTTAAAGTATTAAATTGAAATGTGTAATTTAAAAAAAACTTAGCATCTTCGACTTTCCGTTTTTAATCGAGATGTAAGGCGATAGAAGCTAGTAGTGCCTCAAAGTAGCTCTAGACGTTGGTCTTCCCGCTTCAAAAAAATGGAGAACATTCGAACCAACTTCTTTGACCAAAGAACAGAGGAATTTATAAAAAATAATTTGTAAAATACTCATGAATTATTACTCAACCCAATAAAATGAAATCTAGAGAAAGCTCGTGCGGATCAAAAGATTTTGACATATTTCTAGGCTAGATTTAATTTCAAATGTTAATGACATTTTTCAATTAAAATACTCTGGGAATGCTATAATTGTTCAGTAAACATGGGCAATTTTTATTCATAAAAAATTAGTTCAAAATAAATATTTTAAGGTATCACATGAATTTTTAGAAAAGTACTTCATTAATTATGTAAATAAGGAAATTCTGACTCTCGAAATTCAATAAATACAATAAGTAAATGCACATGTTTACTTTTATTCAGTAACAGAGTAACTACAGGAAATAAATAAAGTTTTTGCTTTCGCAGAATTCGAATTTTTCGGAATAAAATATCAGCAATTAATTTTCACTGTTCAGAAATAATTGAATTGGTAAAGTTCATTGTTTAAGTTCAAGTCAAACAGTATTGTAGAACATTCGAATATGAAAACGTTTCTTCTCTTACACTGTCCGTATAGGCGTCTGTGCATACATAACATTTAAACACAATCTACATCAAGTTACATATTCTACATACATTTCTGTGTGCATTTGATATAGGCTTCATGAATCCGTAGTAATATGTTACACAAGGCCTTAAATTTCATCTTTCATATGAGTAAGCATATGCCTCTGCAAAACATCTTTCCGGGTAAATGCTTTGGGGCAATCGGCACACGCGTATGGTTTCTCATCTGTATGGGTCAGCATATGCGACTTCAATCTGTTTCTTTGTGTGAATGATATCGGACAAAATTCGCATCTGTGAGGCTTTTCTTTTGTGTGTGTAAGTAGATGCGATTTCAAATGGGATGGTTGAATAAATCCTTTGCCGCAAACTTCACAGGTATAAGGTCTTTCTTTCGTATGAGTACGTAAATGAGATCCTAAATTAGTTTTTACAGCAAATGTTTTACCGCAAACCTCGCACGAATGAGGTTTTTCTTGATTATGAATGCGTAAGTGAGTTTGAACAGAAGACGTTTTACTGAACGCTTTGCCACACACTGCACAAACATAGGGTTTTTCTCCAGTATGAGTACGCAAATGCGAATTTAAATTACTTTTGTCTCTGCATTCCTTTCCGCACATTTCACAAACATAAGGTTTCTCTCTTGTGTGAATGCGATAGTGAGTTTTCAAATTATTATTTGAACTGAATGCTCTTTGGCATACATCACACGAGAATGGTCTTTCCTTTGTATGTGTACGATAATGTACTTTTAGAGTATTTTTTTCGGAGAATGTTTTGCTACACACAACGCAAGCAAAAGGTCTTACATTTTTGTGGATGCGTAGATGTCGCTCTAACGTACTTCGAGTGCGCAGTGTTTTACCACAAACCTGGCATTCATTTTCATTCGCACTGGCAGGTGAAGGTGTTGTTTGGTTCATCGAATCCTCCATTTTTCAGTATTTGAACAATTTGTCTCCTTCAGCAATTCTTGTCTCCTTCAAACCTGAAAAATTAATGGTTGGAATTACAGAAACGAAAGTTTTGGTCATGAGGAAAGTTGCATATTGAAAACTATTTTAAAATATTAAGAAGTTAAACCGTTCATGCTAATGGTAACCTTTAAATGCCTATTATTTTAAAATTGATTTTAAAATGTTTTTTGACTTTTAAGTACGGCTTATGCCGAGAAAACTATTTGTTACCAACTGACCACACTGGACTTTATTTCAGAAAAAAATTACATTGAAAAAATTCTATAATATTAGACACAGATGAATATTTATAACTAAAAATACGGATAAGGAATTACCTTCAACATTTTAAAATAAAGTATGGTATTCTCAAGTGTACAAACGAATCCAAAAAGATGTAGCCTCAAGTGAAAAACATTAATTTATTTTTATTTTTTTATCAGCACTCAGGCTGCCATTTATATGCTCTAAATTGATTTAATAAAATTTTCAGTATGTATTCTATTGGCATCAACAGGCAATAGAGCTGCAGTTTTATTCTGAAGATTTTAAAAGACGAAATTGAATATGTTGCTTTAAGACAACACTGGGCACTTAAGAATTAACTAAAACTAAATTGCAAAATAAAACGATTGTTTCACTCGCCCTCCGACGCACCTTTAAGGGTCAATTATGTTTACACTTAAACAATGGCGCAGTGACATGGGGAGCAAAAAAGTTATGGATTCATCATGCAGAAAATTTTTTTGGGACACAATGGAGGCAAAATGTTATTACATTTATGCCAATTTTTAAAGCCAAATAGAATGAATTGGCAAGAAAAAATAATAATTTTCTCCGTGCAACATGAAAACTTGCTAAATTAACTGACTGAACAAACTTGTTAAAAAAGTTGTTTAGACTGATGGTAGGGTTTAAGAAAGGATGATTGATAAAAATACGAATCAAACTTGTTAATAATAAGGAAAAAACGTTTATTTTTAATCTACATTATTGTTATTGCTGTGACATGTATGAAAAATTGTACGCAATTCCATGTATAGTCTTAACTTTTAGAGCCGCGTTAGTTTAAAATTCATAATTTTGTGATAATGAATTCAGTTTTTTAAACCATAACGAGGTCGGGTCTCTTTAGAGGTTTTTTTCCTTTTTCTTAAAATTTCTATTAGAAATGAAACAAAACATTTATTCAAAATAAAATTACATTGAGTCCTGATTAGAAAAACTTGGTCCTTTCTAATGAATGGCAGATACTTTTTAAAAATTTTTAAATCATTTTACAATCTATTGTCACGAGCTATTGTCAAACTCTATGGTAGTCTGAACCCAACTTAATGTCCTCCAAAGTCCTCCTTCCAAGTCCCAAAATATTATAAAGCGGATCTCGCAGAAGAAGAATTCAGTTAAGAACACGCGTCTCTTAAAAGTTAAGTCAGTTTTAAGCCTATTTTTATTCAAAATTTTTCTTCACTTATTCATGGCAACATATATTATGTCAGTTGCTTAATATCTGAAATCATGCTGAGAAAAAGAACCCTTGAAGGAGTGTTTCATGCCACCAACCTCCATGTTTCTGTTCCGGCCCTTATCCAAAAGAGGTAAAGTGAATTGTAGGAGAAACAACTGCGAGGGAGAAAAGTGGTAGGCGCCATTGATTTGGGTTTTGTAGGGGATCCTGGGTTGATTCCAACATATAATCTTAATGATTATGAAATGTGAGTAATGTTGAGCTTGAATCTGAATATTTATTGTATACATATAAATAGCTTTTATTTAATAAAAATAATGCATTCAAATTAAAAGGTAGAATTCTTGAAGTAAAATACATATATGACAAAGTAAATCGAAAACTTGACAACGAAAGACTGGCGACAAGCCAGATGGCTAACCAACAAGTGCTCGCAGCTCAGAGAAACAAGCAAAGAGCACCCCGTCCCAAATAATAGCTAAATCCACAAACAACAACAAGGACAGATAATGAAGGCAGGGCAGCAGAGAACTCGCGCATTCCCAACGGTTGAAAACAGGGGTGGCTAGTCTATTATTCGCTGAGTCCAGTCGAATTGCACTGTGACATGTTAAAAATATATAACAGCAATTTTATTGTTTAAAATTGTTGGGTTGGTCACATAAAACCTGGCACTATATTTTTTACCGCGAGATCGGACCGGATAAAGGGGGAGGGAAATTCAAACGATCGGGTTTTTTGCGTTTAAATAAAAGGCTGTTAATCTGAGAGAAAAACCTTAAACTAGAAAGTTATAGCTAGTAAAAAGATCTATAAAATGAGTCGTCAAACGTTACGATAGCTTAATCAGCGCAGGAGTAAATTTTTTTAAAAACGTGAATTTTGGAAAGTATTTTAAATTTTTTTAAAAATAAATTAAAATTTTGAAACTTGACTCAAATATTCTTTAGATAGTAGGGTATACATGGTAAAAATCTTTATTATTTTTTTGAAAAATTCAACTTTTTCGAAAAGAAGAACGTCGTCGGAAAATGCCTGTAAGTATTTTTTATCTGTCAAATTCTCGTTTACAAAAAAAATTCCTATTCTAAAAATGTTGTTCTACAATCACAAACCTCTTTATAATGGTTGATTTTCATTAAAACGTTCTGCAAACTAACTTTGAAGTTAACATTTTGTCTTATTTATTATGACGAAACGAATTGTCCCCATCACAAAAAAAATTATCTTTGGGGAAAATGCGTTCAGGAAAAATAATCAAAACAAAATGATTACTTCAAACTTACTTTTCTTTACTTTTTTGTTATGTATATTTTTCCATATTTTGATACTTTTCATGACAATTCAACTGGATAACTGACCCACGAAGGTTATTTAAATGACTCATCATGTGTTGATTTTTATTAGCTTTTTTTATATCAAAAGAGAAATATTAAACGAAAATATAAAAAAATTAAAGTACAAATAGGGAGAGTGGTGGAAAACTCTCCTACTTTGATTCCGGCGCTATTATTTTTCCTATCCAGCAGACCGATGCTGAATTAAACTCTACTGCTCAAGAAAAAGGATCAGTCATAGTGGCGTGTTGTAGCTGTTGAATTCACTGCATCTATGAAGGTTTATTTGTTTTAAGACGTCAACTCTCGATTCGTTAAATTTTTAACTGTTCTTACTTAATAATTATTACACTTATAAAAACTTTATTTTATTAAACTTTATTTAGTCCAGCTTATTATAAGTTTACTAAGGATTTATATCCTATAAAGCAATAAAGATATACTCCAATAATTGACTTGAACAAGTAATATAAAAAAAAAATTTAAGTAAATTCCTACTATGTAACCAAGTCTGTAATGTTAATAGTTTTCGAGATGCGCAAAGATATGGCTAAAATATGGGGGTGCTTCGATGATCCCATGGGCCATCCATATACCCAAGAACCAAGTCTGTAATGTTAATAGTTTTCGAGATATAATGAAAATGTATCGGCATGCGCAAAAGATATGGCTAAAATATGGGGGGTGCTTCGATGATCCCATGGACCATTCATATACCCAAGAACCAAGTCTGTAATGTTAATAGTTTTCGAGATATAATGAGAAACGTACTGCGCAAGCGTCATGAAAAATATGAAATGACAGACAAACGGACAAACATACAGACAGAAAGCGAATTAATATTGCATTGTCATCTAGTTCTGAGCTATGTTTAAAGTTTCAAGTCTCCAGCTCATCGGGAAGTTAGTTTAAAATCGATTGCAAAATTTGAACAAGATATATATATAAATATATATATATATATATATAGGGAGAGTGTGAACTAATAGTGGGAATTGAAAAAAAAGTGGTCAAATTAAGTCTAAACCCGAACAGTTTGGGTGATTTAGAAACATCAGGAATTCAGCTTTCTAATCCCCTTTAGTATTTCCTCTAAATTATCGAGTAGAAATTTAAAACTTTAAAAAACTAAACCTTTCATTTTTGGCCAAGGTAAATAATTCTACGTTGTACCTTCGTCACCCTATGGTGTACTTTTGCCAGGCAGCAAAATGTGACATTATCATGCGTGAATTTGGTACAATACTAAACTTTTCAAAATCATTGCACGATCTTTAGCTGGATATGATAGATGAACTATATCACAACTGAGAAAGGATGTTGTTTTTCTTTGAAATATGTAGATAACTATTTAGAAACTTTTGTTTTCGCAAAAGCAAGTTATATATTAATGACTTTAAAATTATTCGGACTAGGAAAAAAACTACTAGTCTTAGAAAACAAAGAAAGTCATAAAAGAAAAATCACAGTGTAACTTCAAGCCGGCCGAGAATATTGTTCTGTTTTATTCATCTGAATCCATGATGCATAATTTAGTATTCATTGTTCCTTAAAAAAATTGTTTACCTCAATATTTACTTAATATATAAGAGCTTAATTTTTACAGTTTCTAAAAAAATTAATGCATAAAAAATAAAGTAAAATTCACTACGCTTTTACCAAAGAATGTGAAAAAATAAACAGAATCTTCATTCCATATCTTTCAACAGTAGAGGAGAAACACAATTCAATATTTATAAAACTAATGAAGACTTTGAGTTGTTGCAACAAACAAAAGTATTGCTGTAAATTATGCATAAAAATATTTTTTAAAAAATTGATAAAATTAGAAAGAAAAAAATTCGGACGTCAATTTCATTGTCAACATTTAAAAGATATTTTTTCAATTTTGAGGAGTTGTAAAAAATTATTTTGTAATATAATATTTTTGAAAGTTATCGCCAACAAACGCAAAAATTTTGCTAACTTTTTTATCAAATGAAATTCTAATTAAGTTTTCGAAACAATCTCTCCACGGTGCCCATTCACATCCTCCAAGGTATATTTGTGCCAAGTTTTGCAGCTCTAGATCCAGCTGCTGTCTGCCCTGTAGAAGGCCTAGACACACAGACACACGCATTCTCCTTTATTATTAGTAGAGCAACAAAACTAATTATTTATATATATATTTTTAAAACAATTCTCCGAACTAGGGAAAAAAAACTAAACTAATAAATGTTATACCGTGGAATCTCCCTATACCGAAATCGCTTGGTTCTAGTTGAAAAATTCGCTATAGAGAAAATTTCGTTGTACGGAAATTAGAGATTTTTGCAGTTATTTAAGTAAATGTTATAAACCTTTTAGTATGTGCGATAAGTTCAAAAATATTTAATTATGACTTTCAATTAAAAATGAAGTAATATTTATTATAAATTTATTAAAATTATACTAATTTTTATTGTATAAATAAAATGCTCAAAAATGAAGACAATTCACCAATTTAGAGAATAATATGTACTAGTACGGATAAACATAAAATGCGTATTGTCACATCCATTTGCTGTTTCCATCCCCACTCCACCCCGATTCTTGGAATCTTAACCAGTAGAAATGTTGCTCTCTCTGTAGAAACCCAGGTCCCCACAACTGCATTACCCTTCACATAGCATTCTATTGTTATGTGTTATCGCTGGAATGAACAATGCGAGTGGTCTCAGAAACAGACACTTATGAGCGATTTGTTTGCCCAGAAATTTGCAACTTTCTCCAAAAATGACAAAAATCGAAAAGATAAAGATCTGAAAAATTCGTTATAGGGAGAATATTTTGAATGTTATTTAACATTCCGATTAAAAATTTCGTTATAGGGAGAAATTTGCTGTAGGGAGACTTCGTTGTAGGGAGACTCTACTGTAGTTATAAAATGAAACGGGAAATTTATATTAGCCTCGGCGATAAATTAACGGTGCAGGCAAAATCATGACAATAGCTACGACTTTTATATTGAAAACATATTAAAAATCTGGCTATGCAAATACATTTAATTTCTGTGTTATGAATTTCACTTCGACTTTTTCATATGACAGGCCTTTAACCATCCTGAATAATGATATGTGTGCTCATTTACGATAAAAATTTATCTTAAACCCACTTTTTGATGTTGATACAACACTTCTCTGTGCTGTTCACAAGTGGTCAAGGTACAATACGATGCACTTGGCCGAGGTACATCACCTCCTCTCATATTATTTAATTTACTCTCAGGTAATTATTTATTCTTTTATTGATGTAAAAACCTTTCAATGCACACTATATGGCCAAATGTATCCGGACACTTTCAGATTTCCACATTTTTTAGAATTTCTCCAGAACGGATCTACTGACTTCCCTTAAACATCGACCATGTGAAGAATAGACTGCAACTCACATTTTACATTGAAAATTCGGTCCTGAAGGCAATTAAGGGACCGTCTACAAACTGATGAAGACAAAAATGTTTTTGGCCCACCCCGCTTCACAAAATACAGATAACAAGATGGAACTTTCAGAAATGGTAATGTTTAATGTGCATAATATTTACAGAAATTTTCGTAAACTCATCGCAAATATTTAGGAAGATATAAAGGTTTTCCTAAAAAATCCCAAATTTTTCCTTTTTTTTTTGCTTATAACATGCAGAGTTTTCTGCTATATTATACGAAACTTACAGAAAAAATGACAATATGTTATACAAGCATTTTGTGAGAATTTAGAAAAAAATGTTTGAATATTGCAGGAAATATGAGCATTATTAGTAAAAAATGTTTTACTGCGCATGCGCGTAACAAAGCATAATTTTTCTTTTACAAATTTAAATTCAGGTATATAGGGCAACTTTTATAAACATTTGATATTCTAACCACTATACAATTCAATATAACAATTAAAAGATATACGTTTCAAAAATATCAATTTGTGTACAACTCCTCATCTTTTAGCTTCTCTTCGATAGGAGCTAAAATTCTGCTCGTTGTAATGCCGGTATCTTTCTGAATACTATTGATATTGAACTGGCTTTTTTCTATAAGTTTCTCTATATATCTGGCCTTAAAGTTGTGAAAGAAAAATTACGCTATGCTTTGCGCATGCGCAATAAAAAATTATTTATTAAAAATGCTTATATTTCCTATAATATTCAATCATTCTTTTCCAAATTTTCACAAAAGGCTTCTATAACATATTGTCATTTTTCTGTAAGTTTCCTATAATATAACAGAAAACTCTACATGTTATAAGCAGAAAAAATGGGAAAATTTGGGATTTTTAAGAAAACCTTATATCTTCCCAAATACTTGCGCTGAGTTTACGAAAATTCCTGTAAATATTATGCAAATTAATCATAACCATTTCTGAAAGTTTCATCTCCCTATCTGTATTTTGTAAAGCGGAGTCAGCCAAAAAGGAGTTTGTCTTCATCAGTTTGTAGACGGTCCCCTAATTGCCCTCAGGACTGAATCTTCAATGTAAAATGTGAGTTACAGTCTATTCTTTACATGGTCGAAGTTTAAGGGTAGTCAGTTAAACCTTTCTGGAGAAATTCTAAAAAATGTTAAAATCTGAAAGCGACCGCATACGTTTGGCCATGTAGTGTATGTGTCAGTTATGGAACTAAAAGGGAAACAGGTGAAATATTTTTTTAAAAAATATTTTTCTGGAAAACAGGAGGAAAATAATTTAACTCCTCCAGAAGCTTGCGCCGGCATCCGAAAAATTGTTTCTTCACTTCAGTCGAAAACTTTCAACCCGAGATGGCCATGTGCAAGGTGACAGTGTTGCCACTCTAAGCTAAACATTTTGGGCGAGTAAACAAAATTTCTCTACACTCTCATTTTGATATATCGGCCGTGATACAACACTAGCCAAGGTATGGCACCTTCCTCCATTAATGATACCTCCGATTAAGACGATAAAAAAACATCAGACGTTAATTTTTACTTTCTCGTATACGAAGTATACAAAGAGAAAGTATTGTAATCGTCAAAAAATTCGAACTCGAGAATTTGACGAATCTCCATGTTTTAAGACCTCCTGGTCGGAAGAACACATTTGGAAGTTATGTCTGTCTGTGAACACTAGAAAAGTGACGATGTGAACATTAGAGAAAGAGTAAGAATAAGATATTTCAACAGAAGGGACGGATGTTGATTTTTTATATTTAGCAATTCACCAATGCTTCATCCTCTTGAAGAAACGTTATTGTGCTTTTATTGTTTTTTCATTTCACGTTTTACTCTTCATTTTACATTTATTCTCTCTCTCTCTTATATGATATATATATATATATATATATATATATATATATATATATATATATATATATATACTCTACTCTCTACTATCCCACTATATATATATATATATATATACTCTCTATAACTTCATAAATATTTATCTCATTTACTCTTCATACATAACCAAGATTGTTACTTTTTTTTCTTATTTTTTCCTTTTCGGGGGTGTAGAGTAGCGGCCTCTTTGTGGTGCACCTTGGGTCATGCTAAATTTGCTACAGGTATAAAGTAGTGCTTTTTCATTCATATGCAAAAGATTTTACTGATTTTTGCGCTTTACTGCAATGCTCGCTTAGTCGCACTTTTCAGAGCTCTAGTGGCGCAGTGGTCCAGCTGATGGCACACACACAGAAACAAAACGGTGAGTGTAATCGTTACGAAATTTTACCTGCCGTACTCCTTTAAGCCTAAGTAGACTGCCTACAACTTTTTTGTTTAAGTTTGAACGTTAAAGGGTAGTGCGCCGCAAAGGGTTCACCGACTCTAAGCAGGCATTTCCATTCCCATGACCTACGCCGCCCAACTCACCCATTGGGTTTAGAACCGATAGAGGACGGCGGGGAATTTTATTAAAATAAAAAATAAAAAAGAGGGGAAAATACAGTAGGCTACAAAAAATACACACAAACATTAAAAAACATATAAATTAATAATAATAATAATAATATATATATATATATATATACAAAGTTGTAGAGATATCAAATCATCACAATAAAAGCATATTGGATATTACTTAAACTAGGCCACGTGACAAATATGTAAAAAAATTTGCAGGATACCACTAATCAAATAAAATAATCATAATCCAAAAAAAGAATTTTTTTTTCTTTTAGTGGCCCAACACAAGCAAAATAAAATCAATTTCTGAAAATAATACAGAAAAAAACAACTCAACCAAAATAAAAATCCCAAGGATCATGAAACGTATCAATTGCAAAGATCACCGAACAGGGGAAAAACAAGAGCAGCCTTCAGAAAAAGCGTAAAATGCAACTTGAATAAAGACAAAACGGCAAAAACAGAAACCATAGAACAAAAACAAAATCAACCGCCTGTCAGTTCGTCAAGGACATTCTGAGCAACCTAAACACACCCCTCCATTTTAGACAAAGATGAAGAACTCTACCGGACACTCTTAAGCCAAAGAGGACGAAAGAATTCAAGAGGTTTTAAAAGATGAAATTACTTTGTAAATTTGCAAGAAAAAATAAAATACCCACATTTACAGTTGGGACTACTAAGTTTATTAAAACGAAATAAATACTTAGGGGAAGGTCCATGATTGGTAATAAAGTAAATGAGCGGTTTATTATAAATCAATAATAATAATTAATATCTACATTAGGAATAAACCGCCTGACACTCTCCGCAGTGGCCGACTCAGGCCAAAAGTCATTCGAGGAGGAAATAAGGTTTTCTTTGCATTTCAATTTGAGAATAGAGTAAGGAATAGGAGAGTCCATTAATAAGTCATCAATAGTAGCCTGTTTAGCGTAATGATCCGCCAGATCATTCCCTGGGTCATCGTCGCGAGCCTTCACCCAAGAAAGGCTGACGAGCTCCCTACTTTTGAAAATATTATTTTTTATTATGTTGACAAAATTGTATTTGATCTTGAAGCTTTAGTGTTTCAATTGAAAAAACACTATCCGAGTAAATTTTGACTATAACGTCGTTTTTCAAGGCACAACCCGCGGCAAAAATAATTGCGGCCAGCTCGGCCTGAAAAGAAGAGTTAAACGATTTCAGTTTGAAACAGGAGACTGAAAACAAATCGTTATTTTGGAAAACACAGATCGAGAACCCAACGTTCCCATCAACCTTGAATCCATCGGTATAGATTTCAAAATCAGCTTGAAAAATCTCCTCAGCCAGATATAAAAACTTCTGGTTAGCCGGGATAACCCTAGTTTCCCAATTAAAGTCCAAACTGTCAACATTTAAGATATGTTGATGCTCTTCGAGTCTCAAGACACAAAGAGCAAACTTTTCTACCAAAGCCCTAGCGTAAATGTATGAGGGGAGTTTTCCCAATATTTCATTAAGTCTATTAGTAGGAGTGGTGCGGTATACTCTAGAGATTTAAAGAAGAAAAATCCGCTGTATAGTCTAGAGCGGATACAAAAATTGCCAATCTGTTGGCTACATAATTTAGAGATTTCCCCCAAATGCATGCACCATATAATAAGGCTTTCTCTATAACTGAAAAATACAACAATTTTAAAAGATGTGGAGAAACCCCCAATTGAAGCAAATAACGCGATTACAGTTTAAACATAAATTATATGATTTTTTGCGTAAATAGGGAATATGGTCAGTCCAAGTTAACTTGCAATCTATAATTAAACCCAAATATTTAAAAGAAGTAGAAATTTTAATAGTTCAACTAGCTGCATGGCTCGGCGTTGCACGGGCAATCTTGAATAATGGGATATTCCCGGGCGGAGAGAAGTGAGGCCTTTGGAACCATATTTTCATATGCCCGGCTCCGTTTTTTTTCCAACAAATATTGTCACTTACTTTCCCCAACAAATGTAAATATTCTTTCAAATATAATTTTTTTATTACTAATTTTCATATGCCCGCCTCCGGTTTATTTTTTTACACATATTGTCGCTAACGTAAACGTTACGTCCCCCCCGAAACGTAAAAAATCCTTTGAATCCTGTATTGTTTAATTAAAATTTTTAAATCCAACCTTTTAATTACCTTATAGTTAATAACCCAGCATTTCTCGGAATCCACATTTTTTCATATTCCCGCCTCTGTTTTTTTCCCTACAAATATTGTCACTAAGCTTCCCCAACAAACGTAAATCTGTTTTGAATCCTCTCTTCTTGGATTAAAACTTTCAGTTCTAGCCTTTTTACTACCTTAAAGCAGTTTGGTTTGAATGAAAACGCTAGAATTCTTATGCTTATAAATTAAAGCAGATTAGCATGATATTTGTTTTACAAAAGAAAAAATAAAACGAATAATAATGAAAAAAAACGGATAAAAATGAATAAATATTTTCCCCCAACAAACGTAAATGTTGCGAAACACCGTACGACAAAAAAAGAAAGAAAAATGCAGGAAAACGATTTTTTTTCAGTTGTTGATAAATCCAAACACAGAATAACACAGAAGCTCGCTCAAAAAAAAAAATACCAACTTCCGTTAAATAAATAAAAAAATGCAACACCGGATGCGAAAAATAATAGTAGGGGGAAAAAAGTATCCGCTGTGAATGAATTCACCATTCTGCCAATAGATGGAAGCACGTCAATTCATTCATTTTGACGTTTTTAATTAATATCTTTTTAACTAATTGTAATTTCGAATTTTAAATGGCCGAAATGGATTCCTTGGATTATTCCCCATCTTTTGGAACTTTCCGCGTGCTTCTCTGTTCAGCGGTTCGTGAGAAGAAAGCCGGACATACATACATACATACATACATACATACATACATACGTTTGTTTACCTTCGAATTTTAATAGGATAGATTATTAAGCTTAAAAATTGGAAGTCGGCTAAAAATTGTTTTACTTCTGCTGGTGTGGGTATATCTATTATCCTTGAACAAGGGGATCTGAATACTAATGCTGGCACTAGTATGAGGCGGAAGATAAAAATAATTCATTAAGTTAATTATTTTTTTGTTCTAATGCCGAATTGATTTTAGCCTCTAGATCCTTCCTCGTATTGCCGAAAATAACAAGTGCTAGGTCATCAGCGAAGGCTTGCAAAAAATGTCATCATTATTTAAATCAAAAATAGAGTTGAAGTATAAATACGACAAAACTAGTGCAAAGACTGACCCTTGAGAACAGCCCTTAAACAATTCGTTTTTCAAAAAAATTTCAGATTCATTAAATATAATATTTCTGTTAATTAGATAAAAAAATAAATGAGATTCTAAAAGTTAGAGGGAAAATCAATATCATCAAATCTTTTGAAGAATAGACACCAGAGCGACACGATTTTCCTTATTTAAAAGTTTAATTTTTTCTAAAATTTTAAAAATAGCAAGCTCACAGCTCCTATTTTCTCTGAAGCCAAACTGAATGGGATGCATAATATTATCTTCATGAATCCAGATATTGAGTTTATATGGAAAAAGTCTCTCAAGTATTTTCGCCAAACATGGTAGCAAGAAAATAGGCCTGTAAGACGAAGGAAGCTCAGTCTCCCTTAAAGCCTTCTGCAGGAAGAAGACCCTGCCATCCTTTAAACAGTCAGGAAAATATTCAAACGTAAAGCATAAGTTGAACATTTTAAGAGATAACAGTTTATTATCATTGTAAAGTTCACATCATATTCTATAGTCAAGGTGATCCAGACCGGGGCCTTACCTACCCTCAGATTATAAAAAAATATATCAAGGTCTTCTAAACAACATTCATTTAGAGAATCATGATTTGGTTAAAAAATAATAACATTATTCTGATCTAAAGCAGGCAAGAAAGGTTTTCTGTTAAGAAATTCTCTGTATTTCCAACTTATTGGTACCATTTTTACCACTTGTCCAGTCAACGAATGTTTTGAAAAAAACATTAAATCATATAGTTTTGAAAGCTGGTACACATGTTTGTGAGGAGCTTCTGATGAACATTCTAATCCCCGGTCCTGGGGAGTGAGCTTGCGGCGCCATTTTGGATTTCATCCCCCTTTTTTAGTTTTTCCTCAATATCTCGAAAACCATTCAGTTTTCAAATTACAGTTGGTTTAAAAAAACAAAGAGCGTAAAATTCCCTACAAAAACATGCTTTTATTTTTCTTCCAGCTTCAATAGTTTCCCAGATAATAAGTCTCAAAGTTGCCGCCACCTTGGATTTCCTCCCCCATTTTTAGCCAGTTACGACGATATGTTAAATGACACATGCAGTTAAGGGACGTTCATGTAGACAATCAACAGAACAAGTGTAAAGCTACTGAAAGATCACGGGTTTAATGTATGTCAAAATTTGATGTTTAAAATTACTTTCTTGAGGGAACCATGAATATAAAATTACGCATAAGAGATTCAATTGAAATTATATTCCCGGCGAACAAGCTGGTCGCCGAGAACGGCTAGTATAAAATACACTAAAACATCTCTACCAAAGAAAATTGACCGTTCTTAAAGGATACATAATGCGTATTGAAACAAGTCCCAATTTTTTTTTCGGATAAAGCGAATATTAAGAATTATCTAAAGAAAAAGCACTTCATTCGAATATATATATACATATATATATATATATATATATATATATATATATATATATATATATATACTAGCTGTTATGCCGGCGTTGCTCGGGATTAATACTTTATTGTAAAAAACTACTTTTTTATATAAAATTACGATATCCAAAATTCCTTTATCGTATGAAACGTTTTTTTAGTTAAAATGAGAATATCAATTGAACTATGAGATTTTTAACAACCGCCGAATTTTCTCCATTAGTTTTTGTTGCATAGGTTTCAAAAATCTTGCAATATAAAGACAATTTCAACGGATGTTTTGGGGGCATTTAATTGCATAGTAAATTTTTCATTAAGAAAAAGCGTTAAAATAAATATGAATAAAAAGATTATAAAATTAGTCTTTACCCAGAATTCTTCTAATGTAATCTAGCAACAGTTCTTATGTATTCTTGTTCTTCGCCAATAAAAAAAATGTTAAAAATCGTAAATTTTATACAGAATTTAATTTTTTTTAATTATTAAAATGAGGGAAACGAATTGAATGGAAATGAAACTTGTGTCATGAACAGCTAATTTTTTTAACTTATAATCTGTGTAAAAATTGTTTTTGTGACATAATGCATATTTTCAAAAAATATCACGGAAAATGCCTAAAGCTTGCAACATTTCGAATTAACTGAAATTTTAATAAGATTTGGGGCTATTAAAAATTGATGGTGATCTCTCTCTTGTTATATAAAACCTTAATATAAATAAAAGTCATTGTGGCTATGTATGTGAGTATTTGGCTATGTATGTATGTAGCTATGTTCCACATCTCCTCCTAAACCAATGGACTGTTTTCAACCAAATTTTGCACACTTTTGATTTTAGACAAGGGAAAGACACTTATGTACTTTTCAAAGTCCAAAAGTTAATTAAGCAGTCAGTTAATTTGAAATTAACCAAAACCGTTTTTCCGCCGTAACTTCGGAGCAAATTGTGCGACAAAAAATACCTTTATGCCATCTGAAACATTATTTTTTTTTCTTTTCAAGGATACTAATTTTATTTCCGTGCCATGTTTCCTTTAAATTTTATGAATTTTTAAAATGTTTTAAAGAAATTGATTACCTACAAACGATTTTGAAATAAAGCATTTTTATTGATACTTCTTTGCTAGGCAACGGTGAGACTTTGAATAAATATCTTTGTATTTCTGAAAATATTTTGCACAAGAAGTGAGAATTCACTGTCAACTTTAAAAGGCCTAAAAGTTAATTAAATCCTTAGTTAATTAAAAATTAAGCAAGATTTTGGGTTTTTCCGTGATATATTTCAAAAGTGTTGTGTTACATACGTTTATCGTTTAGCATTTAAGTTTTATTTTTTTAAATATTTTTTGGAAACTCTTTTTATTGGTTCTAAAAGAATTCTTAAACAAATTTAATTAGATTAAAAATTGCTGCAGTTAATATCTCCTGTGATTTCCTTCAACTTTTATTAATTTTCGAACTTTAATCTCATCTTAACCTTTCAACCGGCTGGAACGTAGAAAGTCACTCTCTGATCCGCTCCCGCTCCGATCTCGCTCTATTCTAAAACCGGCTCCATCGCAGAAGGCCCCCTTTGATAATTGCTCTAAAACCGGCTCCGGCGTAGAAAGTTGCTCTCTGTTTATTACCCGAAAACCGGCTCCGGCGTAGGAAATTGCTAGTGCTTTTCCCCTCGCTCATAATAAGCGAAGCGAGTCAGCTGCTTGTCAAGGTCGTTTTGTGGTTTTCACTGGCAATTAAAATTTGGGTGCTCCCTTTTGGAGGGATAAACTTTTGAGGGAGAGGAATAACGTTATTCCTGAAGCCAAAGTTATCAGGATAGCTTTGTGATGGTGAACAATAAACTTTATCATTGATTTAAATATTTGGATGTTTCCCTGCAATTTTAATATAGAGCAAAAAACTAATGGAATTGTTAAAACTGGTGTAAATTTTCCTGAAAATAGGAAACTCTGTCATGTTTACAGCGATCATTAACAATTATTTGTTACTGGTTCACATGACAGGGTTTGAATGTTCTAAACTTGCTTGATGAAATATGAAAAAAGTGCATATGAACTTTTAAAAGTGCTTTTATTAAAGTGCAATAAAAACTAAAGACTAATTTTTTTTTCTATTTGCAAGTTTTTTTTAACTTTTCTTTTTTCTAATTGATAAAAGCGCGGCAAATATTAATATAAATAAAAGTCTTTGTATGTATGTTCCATATCTCCTTCAAAACCACTTGACAAACTTTCAACTTATTACTTGAGACAAGAGGAAGATTACTGTCAACTTTTAAAAGAGCAAAAGTTACTTAAACATGCGAATAACTAATAATTGACAGAAATTTTGCCATTCTCCCGCATTAACTTCTGAGCAATATATCCCCCACGAGATATATTTAAAACAATTTTAAAGTTCAAAATTTCTACCTCTCAGTGATACCAACTTTGTTCCTGTGGCAATTTTACTTGAAATTTTATTAATTTTTCCAAAGTTAATTAAAAAAATAATTGAATAGATGCAGACCATTTTGAAATAAGCAAATTTATAGAAATTTCGTTTCTAGGCAACGGTGTAACTTCGAAATACTTAACCATTATTTTTTACGCACAAAAATTTTTTTTAAAAAGCGAATTTTTGTCGTTTTTCGAAGATATCTTTCCAAAATATAAAGTCACAAAAAATATTTTTACTCAGTTTTAAAGTTAAAATATTAGCTCTTCAGTGACACAAATTTCATTTCTGTTTCATTTATTTTTTTCACTTTTTAATAAATTTGTCAAGATTAATAATTACACACAATTTGCAATAATATTTTTGTATTGTTAAATAACAAGAATACATACGAAGAACTGTTCCCAGAACTTATTAACTGAATTCTAAAAGAACACTAAAAGAAAAGTTTTAAAGAAGACAATTCACAGAGCTGATTAAAAATTTTTTATCAGGAACAACTATTGATTTAGTTTATTTTCGTTCATTTTAATTATGAAAAATTTTCTATTTAATTTTTTGTCCCGAAACGTCTATTAAAACCTTTATTATCCCGTACCATTTGTGAAAAATGGAGTGCAAAAGCAAATATTAATGCCTTATGGAGAAAATTAGCTATTGGCAAATTTTAAAAGTCGTCTGGTCTAATTGATATGGACGAGTTTTCTGATTTCTTTACTAACATTAAAAACCTTAACTTTATCTGCTTGTATGTTCGTCTTCCACTTTGAAGATTCCACTGACTTACAATTACACCGGAAATACGTAGTACAGGCAATTAAATATAAACAAACAAAGCAAAAAACTCGTCCATTCGCATTTTACTTAAAAAACGTTTAAGACGATAAAAGAATTTTGTGCATTACAGTATTTTATAATACAAAAGTATTTTTCACCTTTAAATATTAGACTTGAAAGCATTTTAATCCCGAGCAACGCTGGGTATATCAACTAGTATCTTAACATAAATAAAAGTCATTGTGGTTATTTAAGTGGGTATGTGTGTATGTATGTATAATCAACCTCTCCACTTAAGCCACTAAATCGATTACAGCCACATTTTGCACACTTATCATTTAAAACAAGAGGAACATTATTGTCAACTTTTCCATGTCCAAAAGTTTCAGATAATTAGAAATTTACCGAAACCGTTTTTCCGCAGTAACTTCGGAGCAATTTGTTTCAAAAAAATATTTTTATGCCATCTGAAACTTTTAATTTTCACTGATACTAATTTCTTAAAATGTGTAATTTTTCTTTCATCCCTTACTATTTTTTTTAAAATTTGATAAAAACTTGATTACATGTAGAGGATTTTGAAATTAAAACAAATTTATAGAAACTTCGTTGCTAGGAAACGGTGGGACTTTGAACTAATCTACTTTTATGTCTGTTTATTTTTGTAAATATTTAATATAAGATCATGATCAACTTCTCAAAACACACAAGTTAGTTAAAGCTTTAGTTAATTAAAAATTAAGCAAGATTTTGCGTTTTTCAGCGCTATCTTTCGAATATATTATCTCACAATAACAATTTTGATGCTGTATTAAAGTTCGAAAAACAATATTTCCAGCGACTCAAATTTCATTTCCGTTCAATTTGTTGCTCTCATTTAAAATTTCTTTTAAAAAATTAAATTGTATATAAATTTTACAATTTATAACAATACTTTTTTTTTGTTGAAGGACAAGAATATATACGAAGAGCTGCTGCTAGAACACATTAACAAATTCCTGGTAGTACACTAAGGAAAAGTTTAAGAGCAGACGATTAATAATTTATATCAAGAACAACTACTGATCTGGATTATTTTAATACTTTTTAAAAGTGAAAAAATAACTATTTAATTAATTGTCCCTAAATATTTGTCAAAATCTTACTCATACTTCAATCATTATAAACAAAATTTGAAAACCAGCAATTATAAAACGTTTCAGACGACGAAAGAAGTTTGGATATTTTCATTTTCTATACAAAAATAGTTTTTCATTAAAATTATTACGTATACATTTTTTTTATCCCGAGCAACACTGGGTTTAGTAGCCAGTTTCTTTATAAAAGTAAATTTAATTCGCGCCCACTCTTCGCATATAGAATTTTTTCTTACTTTTATTATTAACCAAAAGTAAAATTGAAGTAAATTTTTATGACAAGAAACAACATTGAGTACTGAAATATTAGAACCTATTTCAGTATTATTGGAAGAGTGTTCAATTATTAAATTGCCACTCTTCTAGCCATATGGTAAACATGTGTTCGTGATCCATTGAAAGAAAAATACAATCGTTTGTGAAAAAGTTCTTAGAACTCAAACTGTGAGGAAATGTTGCAAAGCTACACAAGGGCCCGCACGTTTAAATGAGCCCGTATAATATTGTTCAAGTCCCCTCTCTTTACTATTGCTGTTCCCCTCTATTGTTAAGGCGTTTGCTTTGTTACATTGTACCATTCAAACAGATAAATGACAACAGTTACAAGAAACATGACACATAACCTCTTCAAAAGAAAAAAAAATTCGGACATTTTAGCTCTAAGTGCGCGATGATTAATCAATGAAATAAATTGAATAATTTGAAATGAGTAACAAACTTCTCTTCTTAAGTCTTTTATTTTTCTAATTTTGCAACAAAAGAGTAAGAGGAAAAAGAATTATTACGCTTTGACTGGAAACCTAGTAATATTTTTGTGAAATTGATTGAAAAAGAAGGAATATTTTCCTTTGAGAAAGAAAAATTTGTTCGCGTATAAATCCATGAGAAAAGAAAACTGATTTTCCCACTGAAATCAATTGAAAATTATAATAATAATCAATAGAAAATTATTTTGGTGAATTACATCACCGAAAGTGGAATGGAAAAAAATTCTTAAAGAGGTATCTTCAAAGCGTAACCATCGTCCCTGGAAGGAATAAACAAAAAAATTGCGGAACAAAAATTTGTGATTAAAAAAAATTATATGTTCCGAATAAACATTTTATTTTTTAAAAAATGTACGTAAGTATTTTGCTCAGCAAGCAAAATCATTTATGATAGTTGTAAAAGATTTAAAGCCTTTTTGAAATTCGGGGGAAAAACCATAATATTTTTCTTCATATATTATTTCATCAATTAAAATTTTATGTTTCGATTGCTATGAATGCTAAATGGACTGGGTCTCGAGTAACACCAGGTACTTCAACTAGTTTTACTGAAATTCGCATCAAGTCTATAAATAAAATAAGAAACTGATATTGGAAATAATTGAACATTAAAACAAAAAATATTAATTTTGATCAAAAACAAGTTACGCATGTACACGGAATTTTTAGCATATTTTCTTATTTTATTGTTAAATTTAGTTTAAAAATCTTATTATCTCGCATCTTCCTTGATTATTTCAGAACAATTTTTTTCAAACGCAATATACGGTGTTTTATCTACCATTGACAAAAGACTATTTTCTCAATATCTTAAAAGCTTAAAAATGAAATGAAAAACACGAATCTTCTTGAAGCAGAAAATTATACAAACTTTTTATTTAATTATTGGAGACAACAAATTCATTTTACATTCTCTAACTGAATGCAGAATTTGTATTATTATCGTATTATTAAGTAATAAAATTTTTTAAAAATATAATTTATTTTAATCAGAGGCATATACAAAATATGTTAGTAAAAGCTTAATACTAAAAAAAAATTTTAAAAAACTGAAGTAAAATTCTTTGATTGAAAGCAGAAAGAATTATTGTTTTCGAAATGCATTTAGATGAGTGATATTTCTCTAAATCATTTATGAAACAAATTTTCTCTATATTTATTAAAAATAAGAATATGAAAAATTCTACACTCTTTAAAAGCTTCAGACTGAAAGGGAATCGTTTTCAAATCGACGAGCAAGTTCTTAGTCGAAAAGCCACAAGACAACAATTGCTATAAGTAGACTGATTTATGACTTTGAATGGTCCTACCCCTCTTGTTGTGCCACGGGGAAGTGGGGAAGATGATACCCTGCTGTTATACCGAACAATAGGCAGAGGGGGAAGGAAAACACTTGCTCTGCCGTTTTTCACACCGTCCGTGAGTAAATCTTGGATCAATTTGCGTACACCGTCTAGCTACAGATGGTCCGTTTTGAAAGCATTCAGTAACTGTAAAATGTTACTTATTTGGAATCTTTTTATTATTGAGACAAACTACATATCAAAATCATTTGGATAAGTTTTAAAACATACGAAGCATTTTGAAGTTTGATTCAATTTAAATATCCTAAAACCGAAACTATCAGTAGGTTGCGCATAATTGTAGATAAGTTTGTGATCAGGTGATTATCTTTTTTTAGTTTTATCTTTTTGGTCTATTCGTTATTAAATATGAAGAAATAATGAGCTCAACTTTTAAGAATTCATTTCACAATCTAAGTTAAAAGAAAATCGCATTCAAACGGTATGAAATTTTATTTCAATACTGTAATCGTAAATCGGCAGAAGAATTGAAAGGGCGGGAGGGACTTTCTCTTTCAATTGATTGCATCGTTAAAAGCTATTTAAAGTTTTTAGAACTTTCATGTTTTGAAACTCTAATTGAACCTATTTTCTCATTTTATAATTTTAATTTTAGCACAGAAAGTTTTCAAACTGTGTGTGAACAGTTTTTAATATTTCCTCACAAAAGCAAGAAGACAGCACACATTTCTACAACATGTGTTCGCAAAAAATAATTGAAGAATTTTTTTATTTCAAAAGGAATGCTTGAATTCAATTATCATATTCAAATAACTGTTTCAAAATGTTAATGTAAAATGATTTAATTTGCACTTTCATCAAATAATCGAATTCTCTTCAGTCCCAATGACTGAGCAACCTCTGCCTTATTTAAAATTATTTATAAGTTTATCTGAGTTTATACTTTTCTCTCTGTCTGAAATATATTTACAGTAATTCATATTTAGTATTGAATATTCAGTACATTTCTGTCCTCGTTCTACAAAAATGGAAGCACACAAAAAGTTGTGTACTTTCATACTTGAATCAAAAAGTGTAAAAATATTTAGCATTTCTTTTGTTCAAAAATTGTTATGGAGGATTTAAAATTAATACTTTCTTACGGTGAGGATGTTTTCCCAAATCTGAGAAATGCACTTCAGATACTTCTAGCAATTTCAGTGTCTGTTGCTAGCTGTAAACGCTCATTCAGTAAACTGATATTAATAATGTCATTTTCTCGAGCAACCATGGGAGATGGTCTGAGTGATTCTGCATTTCTTAGCATCGAAAAATACACTTCTGATAAAAGTTGATTCTATGGAGTAATCGATGAATTTTCCTCCATAAAATCTAGAAAAGTGCATGTTTAATCGCAATCCAATATAATTCGAACTATTATTTGTCTAGTATAACACTGCATTGCTAAGTATTGCATATTTGGATTATTTAACCTTCCTGCAGTCACGCGTATTGCAGGAGATACTTATATTGTGCATCGCATTACTTGCTTATATCATTCTTTCATAAATTTAAGTGAAATTTTTATTTATATAACCTTTATTTAGTACAGAGCTATTAAATACAGATTACATAAATAAAAGTTGCATTCATTTTTGTAAAATAACACAATATAAATATATAATACGATGCACGATACAAGTACCTCGTACATACGCGCGACTTCTGGGGGGTTAAATTTTTGCCTTTTCATAATTATTTTTGACTAATTAATAACTATTATTAAATGAACTTCATTATTGATTTCGGGTTAATGTTTTTAACGATTTTAGCATTAAAAATTGTACTTTGGTCTTATTAAATTTAAAAATTATTTAATTATCAAAAATTATTTTTAAAATTATATTTTTTATATTCCTTATGCATAAATTGTATTCATTTATTAATTACGTCCTTTTCCAATCTGAGCAATTTAATAATTACCAAAATGCAATAATTCTTTATTTTGTTATGCGAATTTTGTTGTAAGGTCTCGCAAATCAACTTTGAACCAGGCCCCGCTTTTGTTTGGGCCGGCCCTGCTGATTTAAACACCCGTTGTGCAAGTGCACCTTTCCGATTTTACAACTCCTTACTTAATTACATTACCATCTGTATAAAGAAGGGGGAAATTAAAAAATTTTTATTGTGTACTTTTTTTTCTTATTTATCTATGTTCCTTCTGGTGCTTTATGAGTACTTTTCACTCTTCCGATTATATTAAGGTACTAAGATGAACTAGCTACAGGGGTGCCATCTAGCGAAAAAAATTGATTGAAAATCTTTCTTAAAATTAGATAAGGCCTTTTCAATATGTCAGCTACGATTTTTTTGATGATTTTGAAATTTTTCTGGATAATTAGATACAACTTTATAAAGCGTTCTTTTTTCATATTTTGAGATGTGTACTATAGAAGCTGCAATATGCAAAATTCGATAATTAAGTAAATCAATCTTCCGATTATAATTAATACAAAAAATATGCTCACATTTTGAATTTATAAATGCGTGCACCTATTTTCACGAGAAGGAAATCTGATTTAAATGCATTTAGAAAACGATAGAACCCTTCCGTCCCATGTAATTATTTTGATAATTTCTTGGAGCGACGAGACAACATAACTTCGAATAATCCTTCATTTTGCTACTGGAAAATTCATTGTTGTTATGCCACCAGGAAAATCTTGTTGTTATAAAAGACTCATTAAAATATTATAGAAAGTGTTTTTAAATAGATGTTTTTCAGTGCCGGCTCCTCTATTTGTGCACAGGAGCACGTGAACCCCCAGAGAAAAACGAAGAAATAAATTTGTTATCAAATTAAATAAAATAATATTAAATATACTTCCAGATTTTTGTCAATTTCCAGGATTAGTTCCCCCCACCCCCATTTTAAATTCGCTAATACGTGGCTAACGTACTGTATTGTAGGTTACTACAGCACAGGGCACTTGTTCTTTCCTCGATCGCACGTGCGATCGAAGAAATGCCCTTGAAAACCAGCTTATAACCACAGACGCGGACAGAGGAGCGGGAGGGGAAAGGCACCTCCGATATCATTCCATTCGCACATCTTCAGTGTTCGGGAGCTCGACGCAGCTCGCATTGCGTGCAGTTACTCGTTCGAATTCTCCCTTGGTTTGCTATATTCTGTTAGTTAATTCGTTTTTTTATTGTTAGTATTTTTCTATATATATTTTTTAAGAACTAGTGTAAACAGTTAAAATGGCACTTTGTAAAATCAGTGTTTCGGAACTAAAGCAATTACATTTTTCAACATTGTGTTTGGAAAGAAAAATTGAATTGAAATTACTCAGGCTAACGCCATTGCTAAACCTTATCTAGGTGACGAAATGCAAGATTAGAGATTTCAAAAAGAAATTAAAACCCGATTTATATGAGAAATGTTCATGGATTTTTGGATGCGAATCAACTAACAGACTGTTTTGTTTTCCATGCCTCTTGTTTTCAATACAGAATGGCGATTCAAGTTGGGTGAGTTACGGTGTTGCTGAGTTATCACATCTAACTCAGAAAATAAAAAAGCATGAATGCTCACAGTCACATTTAAACTCGATCTAGAATTTCATTTGCTGGGAAGGTGGATATTCGCCAAAAACTCGACAGTGCATTTCGTTCAAATGTTAAAAGACATAGTGAGAAAGTTACCAAAAATCATTATGTTCTAACAAAAATTATTGATTGCATTCTGTTTTGCGGTGCATTTGAGTTTGCACCTCGAGGACATGATGAACGCGAGGATTCATTAAATACGGGAGTTTCCAAAGGTCTTATCAACTTCTCAGCAGAACTTGATTCATCTCTTAAAGACTATCTCACTAGTGCCACTGTTTTAAAGGAAAGTCGAAAGAAATTTAAAATAATTTATTAGACTGCACTGTTTGACAGAACCACAGAAAAAATGAGATCTCAAAAGCAAGTTTTGTTTCAGTAATAGCAGATGAAACTACTGATATGTCATCCTTTTCTCAAATGGTTGTCGTTTTGCGATACGTATTAAGTAACGGACAACCGGTTGAGAGACCACCTGGGCCTGATGCAAAATCTATAGCTGAATGTATCCAAGCAAGTTTGGAAAAACTAGTAGCCAAAACCGAGAAATCAATATCCCAGAGCTACGACGCTACAAACTTGATGAAAACATATGATATATTACACCTTTGTCTTTCGTTTGCTTTCCTGTAGTAATTTGAGCACGCAGCGATAGCACAAGTAGACATACTTACAAGAGATGAATGTTCTTCTTAATATTTCACCAAAGTAATAAATAACACAGAACAACACAGGAAAAAATAGCTTAGAATTAAAGAAACGGAAGTGGACGCTCTCGACCCCACAAGCTTCCTGTCAGCGTAGTGACGTCAAAATTGGTTTCGTCCCCTCTTTTCGGCAATTCTAAAACTTCAAAGGTATGAACCAGCCCTTGTATTCCCCTCATCCTGTGCCCTACCCCGTTGGTATCCGACGGTGCAGTGGGAAAGATGATCCCCGGCTGTTATCCGATACAATGGCACTGGGGGAAGGAAAACTTACTCTGCCAGTTTTCACGCCGTTTTTGAGTTATTCGTCCTGCAATTTACGTTCACCTACAGAGGAACCGTTTTCAAAGCATTCAGCTGAAATATTTTCGCCGCGTTCAAAGAGTTAATAATACTTAATGTTAATCAAAATTAGAAAATGAGTTGTACCAATAAGATTTAAAAACCAAAAAATTATAGACTATACCAAACGATTTTTTAAAATCTCTTTTTTCTCTTAAATTATTAATAAATTTTAAGATTACTCCAAAATATAATTAAATATTGCGAGTAAAGATTCCGAGGCAGTTAAAAAGAACGGTTTAAAATATTTATAATAAAATCTTTCAAAAGTATGAAAAATAATAATTTAAAAATAATTATAATATCTTTTATTTTATCTAAATATATTTTTTGAATATCTTAACAAAAGCCTTCTTTACACTTGATGATATCTGTGAGAAAAATGTGAAGAAGATCTTCTAAGTAGTTTGGACTTTTATAGCGAACAAACTATTTACAATTTTTCATTTTTGTTCATATAGATATGGATAAAAAAATTTAATAAACTGTATAAATGTTATTTTAAATATAGTTTAAATTTGTTTATACGGGCATATTTCATTTAAAAAGAATGTAAATAATTGAATATCAGGGAAAAAAATCGGCCTTCTGAAAGATTTTATTATAAATATTTTAAACCGTTCCTATTAATGGCCTCGGAAACATTACTCGCCATAATTAATGAGATTTTGGAGTAATCTTAAATATTCCAAATGAAATGGTCAATTCACAGAAACTTCAACAATTAAGAACAAACAATGAAAATTTTAATTATTTTTCAAGATATAATAGGGATAAAATTAATGTATCATAATTCATAAGAAAATGCACACTGCATAAAAGAAAAGCAATTCCAGGAAAGATTTTAAAAATATTTTAAAGTAACCCAATTCTAAGAATATGCCTTTTTTGGTATTTCAAAAGAGATTCCGAAATTGTTTTTTGCTATCAGATTAAGCAAAGAGTGTTGATATCATAAAATAATATGAGTAAATTTTTAATTTCTAATTCAACTTTCTTAAGTGGTAAGACATTCGTACCAGAAACCAAAGGAACATTATAACCAAAACAAAATTAAAGAACCTACAAAATGTTTTAAACCCAACATTGTTAGGCTCATAATGCACTTAAAGTGAGCAGTTATATATCATAAAATACCGCTAATACAAAGAAATCAGAAGTCATAAGTACTCACCTGATTATCAATAATAAGTACTTGAGGTATATCCCTTTGTAAATAAAAATGGTGCTCCTCAGCAAATTTACGTCCTTCGCTTTCACAATTTCTGTTGACCAATGACACTCAAATGAGGGGCCTTCTCTCTGTCCGTAAAGCAAGATTTACAAGAGACCAATATTGTTTCGACGATAAGTGCACGCATGCGCAGAAAGGGAAAAAGAGGTAAACACGGCATCTAGCTGTCCTATCAGGACAAGCACTTGTCATTGTCTGCTCTTTCCGTGCATGCGTGAATTTATTGTTGATACGATATTGGGAATTCAGTTTTCCTTACTAATTTTAGGAGCGTGATATTTTTAAAAAAATATTACAGGATTATTTATTGCTATATACAATCAGAATAGTCTTAATTTAATATTTTTTATATAATAGTAATAGTTTTACTTTAAAAACAGCGAGTCATTGTTTTCAAGCTTCTAAATCTTTATTATACAGAAATAGATTTTATAGGGAAAGTTAGTTTTATTCTGATTTTTACTTGTTCTAGATTTCGTTTTAAATATTTTTGAGACGAGAGAAAACGGTTTAGAAGCACCTCTCAATCATGTTCGATATTATTTCCCCTCCTACTCAGGCTTGTCTATTGGAGTATTTTATTGCTTTTAAATATCTTGGTTATTTTACTTAGTCTCCAATTTTACTCGATTAAATAAAATTAATGCTTCTGTTTTCAATAATTCCAAAATGAAGATATTAGTTTCATATTCATGATATCAAATTCGTGGTATCTCTAAAAAAACAATTAATTTTTAATCTTTAATCTGTTTTAGAAGTGATATGAATGAAAAATTGTATGCAATTCAATGTATGACTCATAGTACCTTTTAAAGCCAAGTTTGTTTAAAATTCATAATTCGGTGATAATGAATTCAGTTTACTAAACAATACCGAGGTTTGTTTTTCATTCCTTTGTGCCACATTTCAAGTCTGCAAAGGCCATATTTTTCGTCTAAACATCACACACAAACATTGCCTTTTATAAGTATTCAGATTAGATTACCCCGGCCTGGCCTAGACCGTACAGGAAAAATGTGATATATCTTATTTTACAATATTTTTCTCTTCCCCTTTTTTTTAGTGACGGGAAACATCAGTTTCACTGAACGACGACAATAAGCCTTTTATAAGTATAAATTAATATAAGTAATATCTCAGAGAACTTGGTTCACAGATTCCACAAAATTTTAGGTAACAAAATGTAATAGGATAGGATGAGTGAGAGAGAAACACGCAATTAAATATTAGCTTAAACAATGAAAACGGTTTGAATTCCGTTGCAACAATGAAAAGTAATGTTGTAAATTATACCAAAACATATTTTTAAAAATTTATTAAAGTTAGAAGAAAATATTGTTTGAAAACTTTTTCGTTTAAAGCAAGCTTTTAGACGTTTAAAATAAACTTCATTAGAACGGAAATTGTTTGTTCTTTGTTATGGTAAACCTTTTTTCTCGCTATGGTTATTAGAAAAAATGCAATGGCGAAATGAGTAAAAAAATCATCCAAAATATCACAAAATATTAAATAAAAAATTTTCTAGATTGAATTTTAAAATTCGGGCTTCGAGGTGCATTCAGTCACTATGTGCCAAATTTCAGGGCTGTAAGTACAATATTTTACGTCTAAACATCGCACGCACACACACACACACACACAATGTCTTTTATAGAGAGAGATAAGGGATAATTTCAGATAGACTTGGAAAAAGTTTAAAACTGCAAAGTATTTAAATACTGTATTTTCGTCCAGAACACGCAAATGTAAAAAATTTCATAACTCTAGTACATCAGAAACCGAGTAAAAAATTGGTCATAAAGTCAATCTTCCCAAACTGGAAGCATGTCAATTTAAATAAGAATTCCCTAATCAGCGTATTATCTGTGCTATGAACTATAGAAGAAAAATGATATGCGCAAGACATTGCTTTTAAACTTTGTCGAAAAAACTGTAAATTTGAAGACGACTTTGGTGCATTTATATCTTTTAAAACTCTCTTTATATACTTTTCATTTCTTTTAAAAAGATTTTTTTGAAGAATTGTTATGATATCATAAAATGAAGAGACACATGTTACAATCGTATCTCTCTTGTGAAATATTCAAATATTGGAAGATGTGTGCTAATAATTTAATTTGAAGGAAAACAAATAAAAGTTTTAATTTGAAAAATTAGAACCTCTTATGAAAAACATTTTTCTATTTTTTTTTATCCTCCGAGAAAGAACCGATTCCCGAAATAAGAAACTGGTTTAAGAGGAATTAGTTTGACACAACAATTTGTGTATGTGAAAGAAAAGGGGAGAGGTGGTCGCCCAGTGTGTGTCAAATTTCCCTCTCACACAGAACTATGAACCATTCTACCTTAATCCTTCGTCGTGTTTCTAGACCATTTTCGAACTAACAATGAGCATTGGAATTGGAAGCACACACCTGCTCATTTTATTCCATACAAAGTCTCTCTTTTGACAAGCATGTCTCCCTCCTGTGAAGAACCGATGACTTATTTGTGCCAACTCATTGTGTGGCATTTCTTTGCAGTGTCAAAACCGCTCGTGCACGATCGTTATGCGATCAATCATTTGTAGCTTATCTATAGAAGGCAAGATCTAGTGATTAGCGTATTGAATCTGCAATTTAAATCTACTAGAGTTAAGGATAGTACAGATGTCGAACCAAAAGAAATTTAACCTTTGCTTGCTGACCAGTGGCGAATCTAGGATTCGGGTCTGGGGGGGGGGGCCAGGGGGCATAAAAATTTTGTATCGTCATGACGAATATCAAATCTCAAGGCTAAAGTAAACACAACTGTTTAACTTTACAGACTTGACTCACCTGACAATAAGAAACATAAAGAGCATTACAATACTTTCGATAACTTAATAAAAATTGCAATGAAATAACTAGCCAAAAAATGTCTTCGACCACGTCAAAACTACAAATACAAGTGGAATGACTACAAAAGTAGAAACATTTTCGAGCCTGTATAACCACAAAGCAATGTTGAAACGATTTTTATTATTTTTTTTGAAGAGGGAAATAAAGAAAAAAATAGTTGTAATGATTTTAAATAAAATCAAGAATTCTGGCATGGCTCTGGGGAGGGGGGCTGTAGCCCGATAGCCCCCCCCCCCTGGATTCGCCACTGTTGCTGACTAATACAACTGATATATACGTAATTAGATTGCAATTTCACTTTTATTTAACTAAATCTGTTCTTGCTGTTATAACTAATCTTGCTGTTATCAATTAATTAATCGTTTTATTCCAAAAGTGCGAGGCATTACACTTTTTCTAGAAGAAACTCAAGCCGATCCTCCAAGATTATTTAAGAACAATATCTCATGACAACAAGAACCTGTTTATCTAGCAATCAGCCCTTGACTGCCTTCTAAAATATCAAAATCACATCTCTAAAATCAAAAAACTTTAAACCCTCAGGGAATTCCATATATATAATCTTATTTACCCTTGCTGGGGTGGATCAAAGCTAGATTAATAATGAATAACTGCTATTTTTGTCATTGCAGAAATAAATATAACTTATCAGGAAATTTGTAAAAGGTCTGTAAATAAACCCCTTAACCCTGAATTAAAATAAAAAAGACTTCTTAAGCTACAATATACCTCCTTTCACTTTTACTCCACGCATTCAAGAAATTTAAATTTCTATAACCAGGGATAGATTCACATTATGCACACACATTCCCATTCACATAAATTGTTGTCTAGGGCTGCAAACTTGAATCAAAGATGACAGTATTTTTCAGAAGTAAAGTGTACGAATCTTATTTTAAGTGCAACATTTGCAAGGTAAATGACTTTCAGAGCCGTCTTAACAAATTTTAGCACCCTGTAATAGAGTAATTTGAAGCCCTACCAGAAGCATGAATACCAATTTGAGAACCTATGGCCCAACGAAGACAGCTACATAAAAAATAATTGAAGAGCAAAAAAAGTTATCTTTTCTCTGATAAACGCCTTACAGTTCTGCAAACCAGGGCCTTTTCAAAATAGGATTTTTGAAAGCCATCTTCCGTAATGCAGATAAGTTTAGTCGATGAAAGACGTAAGACGTTTAGTCGATGAAAATCGCAAAAATACAGGGTGTCCGAGAATTGTTGGAAACAGTTCAAAAATCAATAAAAAACTAATAATGTTTCAACTACGATTTTTTTAAATGAAAGCGCATTTTTAAACATTTTTTTCAGATAGATGACACGCCATTTTGGTGGTCCAAGGGGTCGTAAATTACTTAAAGTCAAAAATTAGTTTAGAGCCATTATCTGCAAAAATATTAAAACTGGAAGAAAAAAAAAGGATGAAATTGACGGAAATTTTACGCTCTTTAATTTGTAAATTCACATGTAGTGTGAAAACTGAAGAGTTTTCGAGATATTCGAGAAAAACTATTACTAATAACTAAATACCGATCAGCAGAAGCCAATCCGTGTTTTCTGGTGCCTTCTTTTTTCTGGCTCACTAATACTTTTATAAAGAAAGTTCCTGGTAAAGAAAGTTAATCAATCTCTTTCTTTAGCCATTTTCTTACAGGCGATTCGGGTCCAGCTGCATAGGATTGTACACATATTTTACCAATTAATCATTAGGATTTCCCTCGAAACCGCTCTAGGGTCACTAATCCATTGAATCTTTGTCATGTCACCCCTTATCCTACTGTATCATGACATGCGTGATATATGACTGGTAGGGTAGACAAATATGTGGAACATCCATTCATTCCCAGACATTCTAAGGGGAAATGGCATTCTTGATTCTCAAACCTTCCTGTAATATCTTATAATCCTTTGAGAAATTATGTTTCAAAATTCATGCAAGAAATTGAACTGAAATTATATTTCTTCGGCAATAGCTGCTACGTCAATACTACTTGATTTAAAAGTGTGCTACAATCGTTAAGCAATTAAATGAAGGTTTTACAATCATCAATAAGTTCGCTTGCTTAAATTTTCGATTTAGATTATGTAAAGAATGAATTAATCCTATTTTTTTGACATAATTAAATTCTTTCTGTAGGATTTTGTACAAGTTTTCTAAATTGTATTTATGTCCGAGAATTATTGAACATATTACAAAAGTTTGCAAAAAACACCTAGGGACAGTAGTGTTGTCCTGATATTTTGTATTACTAACACGGCTCCTAAAGTTTTGTTTCACAGCATTGGTTATTCCCAGAATCCGATATGATGGAGCTATGTGTGATCTGGTATGTATTGTATGTGAAAAATTCAATCGTGCAATCCAAACTCCAAAATTTGACCCCTGGATTTTTTCCTGTGGCATCTTTTGAAAGATTGTATGTATCAGATGCCTTAAGCTAATATGCAGGAACTGAAGCACCCTATCACAGCTGCTTTTCATTCGATAACTCTTCAGATGCATGAAATCGAGTATCGGTTGGACATACAACACGCAACCAAGGGATCTCACATAGATATTTACTAACTTTTGTAGTTCTATAATAAGTTAGTAAAGATATGGAAATAAAAATAATTCAAAGAGAGCAAAAAACTAATAAAAATACTCTGAGAGAATCAAATTAAACAAACAAAGAATCCATTCTAGTTCACTTTGTCAAGGGTTAAGGACCAAATTCGAAATGGATTCAAAATATTTGGGAATTTTTTTGTAAGAAGCTTGCATTACGCCAAAAATAGCTTCTCTTTCCAACAAAATACAAAGGAGATCAGTACCATCTAATAAGCATTATTTTAAAAGAAAATGGAAAACCAAACTCAAACATAAAAATCCTAATAAGATTGAAATAAAAATATTAGCCGTCGGGTTGAATAACAACCTTCATAGAAATAAACTTACCCCGCACTTAGAAGAGAGATAAAGTGTCCTCTAGTGAAGACATTTTGTTTCTGTATGTTCTAGTTTTTATTTTATATAATTTTGTAATGTGTCTAAGAATTCTCGAACACCCCGTATATTGGCACTGCATACATGCACCACCGTTTCTATTTCGATTGCCTTCGACTTCTGATCTGGAGAAAATGTTCGGCAAATGTGTCGCTAATTAATTGTCCTCACCTCAGCTCGACAGGATGTACGCATAAAGTACGCGACATGCTGATAAAACATATAAAATAAATAAAAGGTTCAAAAAACTTAATTGAATTTCTAATATGCGAATTACAATTAAATTACCGAAGAAAATGTGGAGCGAAAAATAAGTAGTTATTTCAAATGACGAAAACTTTCTTACCATTATGTGCAAATAGTTGACAATGCACTGTGGATACGAAATTTGAATTCGTTTTTGTCATTTTTATGTTAATTTGAGAGTGAATGGATCCTATTTCAATTAAAGTACAAAATAAAACGTCTAATAATAATAGATCCTTTAAGAACTGAGTTGTCCTAAGTTTTAGTTATTTAAAAGACAAATTGAAAAGGTTTTTTTTTTAATCAAAAAGTGGCAAAAAAGAATAAAATCTATTACTGCATTATGATAGTAAGCAGTATAGCAATTTTTTATTTTAGAAGTTATCGTCTTAGTTTCTGGTTCTTGCACTCAATTTGCATTGCTAATTTCATATACACTATATGCCCAAAAGTATCCGGACACTTTCAGATTTTCACATTTTTTAGAATTTCTCCGGAATGGTTTAACTGACTGCCTTTAAAATTCGACCATGTGTAGAATAGACTGTAACTCACATTTTAAGTTCAAGATTCGGTTCTGAGGGCAATTAGGGGCCGTCTAAAAACTGATGAAGACAAAAACGTTTTTGGCCCACCCCGCTTCACAGAGTACCGAAAACAGGATGAAACTTTCAGAAATGGTAATATTTAATATGCATAATATTTACAGGAATTTTCGTAAACTTAGCACAAATATTTGGAAGATATAAAGGTTTTCTTAAAAAATCCCAAATTTTCACGCCTGTTTTTTGCTTATAACATGCAGAGTTTTCTGTTATATTATACAAAACTTACAGAAAAAATGGCAATATGTTAGAGGAGCATTTTATAAGAATTTGGAAAAGAATTTTTTAATATTACAGGAAATACGAGTATTTTTAGTAAATAATGTTTTACTCCGCATGCGTGAAACATAGCGTAATTTTTCTTTCGCGACTTTAAAGCCAGATATATAGACAACTTATATAAAAAAATTCAATTCAATATCTTTAGTATTCAGAAAGAAATCGGCATTACAGCGAGCAGAATTTTAGCTCCTATCGAAGAGAAGCCAAAAGATGAGGGGTTGTACACAAATTGATATATTTTTAACTTATATCTTTAAATAGTTATATTGAATTGTATAGTGGTTAGAATTTGCTAAATACCCATGAACACTTTTAATATTCGTAACGAATAAAAAATATATATTTATAGAAATATTAAAATATTTTAAGAAAAGAAATTAATTAAATAAAAAAGTCGTTTTGCCATAAAAGAAATATATTTAAAAATATTGTTTGGCAGAAAAATTGTAACAATATGTAACTTGTTAATAATCATGTAAATAATATAATTAAAGTAATAAAAATTTTGTTATTTATAGTACCTAATTAGCTGAAATTTAAGTTATACACGTAATTGATAAGTGTTCATGGGTATTCAGCAAACTCTAACCACTATGCAATTCAATATAACTATTCAAAGATATAAGATTTAAAGATATCAATTTGTGTTCAACCCCTCATCTTTTAACATCACTTCGATAGGAGCTAACATTCTGATCATTGTTATGCCTATATCTTTTTGAATACTAATGATATTGAACTGAATTTTTTATCTAAGTTGACCTATATATTTAGCTTTCAATCTGTGCAATAAAAATTACGCTATGTTTCGCGCATACGCAGTAAAACATTATTTACTAAAAATACTCATATTTCCTGTAATATTAAAAAATTCTTTTCCAAATTTTTACAAAATGCTTCTCTAACATATTGTCATTTTTTCTGAAAGTTTCATATAATATAACAGAAAACTCTGCGTTATAAGCAAAAGACAGGCGGGAAAATTTGAGATTTTTTAAGAAAACCGTATATCTTCCCAAATATTTGCGCTTAGTTTACGAAAATTCCTGTAAATATTATGCAAATTAATCATAACCATTTCTGAAAGTTTCATCTCCCTATCTGTATTTTGTGAAGCGGAGTCAGCCAAAAAGGAGTTTGTCTTCATCAGTTTGTAGACGGTCCCCTAATTGCCCTCAGAATCGAATCTTAAATGTGAGTTACAATCTATTTTCACATGGTCGAAGTTTAAGGCAGTCAGTTAAACCTTCCCGGAGAAATTCTAAAAAATGTAAAAATCTGAAAGTGTCCGGATACTTTTGGGCATATAGTGTATATTACCTATTCATAATAGCCAATTTTCAATTTAGCATAATTCAGTCAATTTTAATGGCACATATATGCAGGAGGTTTTTCGTTTTGTTTTTGTAAAGGAAGAATATTTCTAATTGAATAATTTGGTTTGCGGAGATGGTATAAAAATGAATAAAGTGTGACTTTTTAACAACTTATGGCAGAACTGTTTCATTAGCATAATTTTATCCCTTATTTTATTTTGGACTATTTTGCAATTCATAGGGCCAACTTAATAACACTGATAAAAACTGAAACTATATCTCTACCTTGTTCGGATACGAAGTATATCTAACTTTAAAAAAAAAAAAATCTACCTGCCATTCTCTAGGGGACAAACATATATGCAGAAATAATTCACTTTTTTTATTTTTGTTTGGTGAGATCAGTAATTTCCGCGAACTTTCTTCAAAACTGTTACTTTTTGGATACCAACAAAACTATAAGATTCTAATAATTAATAATAACAATTCTTGTTAAATATCCAAAAGTAGTTGATTAGTAGAAAAATTGTTTTTAGATTTGTAAATCCATGGATGAATGTTGCTATCGTATAAAAATTCGAGTAAAGTTTTATTTTCCTATGCGTTTTTCCTTAGTGGAGAAATAATTCTGCCAGTACCCATGCAAAAGACAGATGGAATTTCACAACATCCATGCACAGCAAGCTATCGTTGCGTGCAGAAAACAGGACCCACCCCCCTGATGTATGGATGGAGGGACAACAAAAAGCATCGTTATTATGAGTGATAAGAAACTAGGGCACATGCACTGACTAGCCCTTTTAAGGACTTTTGAAAACCCCCCCCCCCCAACCGCCCAGACCAACGGACTGCCCGGACATGATGGAGCGAACGATCGCCATTCAAAAATACCAAGTAATGGGACAATTCCCTCTAATCCTTTTATTCCGTAAGTTATTTTTTGTTATGTTTTAATTGGTGAGAGTGAGAGAGTTCAAGATTGAATGAAAGAAGCAAAAGAGGATGAATGAATGAGATATATAATTGGATGTAACTAATAAAATATTTCTTTACAGCTAATAAACTTACGATTCAGGCAAATCATTTATTTAGGTTTAAATCAAGATTTTTCTAAGTCAGGTTTAACGGAAGCATTTAATTTGGTTTCAAAGATTTTCAACTACGATTCATGCGCTCCGTGAAACAAATCATCGCTGGTGTGAGATGGAGTTTCGTACCGTAACTTTACCACTCATAAAGAAAATAAAAGTAATAAAATCTGCAGATTAAAAAATGATTGTGAAATGATTAACTGAAAATGGTTAACACATAGAAATGAAAACACAAAACATATTTCATATGATTCACAAATTATTATTATATGATTAATGATATAATAATATTTTGTGGAAAAGCAAATCCATTATTGCAAGAAACTACTCTACAATAGATTTCAATTTATAAACCACTTTATGTTATTTTAGGCTTAAAATAAATTAAATTAAAAGCAGTTAAAACTCATAGAAACAGCTGCTAATAAAGATTAATAAACCTTCATTAATAAAGTACTCACCCGATAGATTAATAATGTAGATTTAAAAATATATTTAGGGAAAAAACAAAGAATTTAAACAAAAAAACACACCTTCTCACTGAAAAGCATGCGTGATCAGTATTAGTTATGATTCGTTCATTCTGGAACGTGTCGCCGGATACGGATCCACAAAATAAATTAATGGAACCGATTCATACCAATAGGTTCCCAATCCAACGAGCTCATTCGGATCGCTACAAAGTTTTCTTTTGTAATCATCAGATTTACTATATGATTAATCATGGCTTTGAAAAAGATGACCGAAATCTGTCTTTTGTCCTCATTTTGCGATTAAAACCCAGATAAGAAAACTTTCTTGAAACCCTTTTGTTACCAAAAAACAAATATAAACCGTTCACTATTGGCATTCGACAGATATTGGTGCTCGGATAAAGGATCGCCTGCAGACTTGAAATCTTGAACAAACAAAAGAGATTTACGTAAATTTGAAAAATTCTCAGTTATTTCATTGAGGCCATAATTACTCGTTTTGTCTACCAATTTTTTCGGTTTGATACATCAAACGAAGAATGCCATTCGATTTTTCGCATCAAATGTTGATAAGCTAATGATATCCACGCACAAATTATGCTTATTAATGGTCCAGTTTGGGAACCAGCTTCTTTAATTGGACCGATGACAGAATTTATATGCTACTAGCTGTTACCCGCGACTTCGTGCGCGAAGAATTTGAATTGCTATTTTTTTTAAATTCACGAATGTAAATGTTTCGTTATACATAGAAAGGGGAAATCAAAAGTTCTGACGGTTGATAATACATAATTGGACGACTAATTTAAGTCTCCGTTATTGTAAATTACATCATTGTACTCAATGGTATCATCTGCTCTTTGGAATATATCATCCACCATGCTATATGTCATCTGCTTCTACTGTTTAAAAGAATACATAAGACAAAATATACCTTCCTATTCTAAAAACTCTGACAACCATATCATATACGTCAATGGACGATCATGATTTGTTTATTTTGGATTCATAGACCGTTTTCCGGTAACCTTCCGATTTAAGCAATCGCCAAATCTATTTGGCAACTGTATCAAGCGCCAAGCTCGAATTAGTTCTTTCTTTAGTAAACAAAACATTGAATTCCGTGTTCTTTGGGTTTGTGTAATCCTTTCTATTTAAATCGGTTAGAAACAGCTCTTAAAGCATTAAAATTCGAAACGGAACTATTGTAATTAGCTAAATCGTTTGGTTACAAATTTAACCGCCAAAAACATTTTGGATGACGATGAAAAGAGCGATAAAGAATAATTTTGGCAACCTTTCCACTAAATTTGGCTCTTATTTTAAGTAAATATTGAACGATATTTTCATTTAGTTATACTTAACTTTAGTTTTTAAATTTTAATCTAAAAACTCTTGGAACTATATTATATCTACCATTAGATTTCTGTCCCGGCGTTTATTTTTCAGTTATTATTCCAGAGATTATTTCTTTTCTCAGCAAGATCACGTGATGCATGACTTTAAAAATAAGTTATTCCACATGCTTGCGCTTTTCTGAAGGATCACGTGACATTTCATTTTGTTTACGCATTCCTTAAGGATCACGTGGCAGTTGATTGAAAAATAAAGTAATAATCTTCATCGCAAATCGCTTGTTAATTATTTAATTGTTATCTGTAGCCAAAAATAATGAATTTAACATGATGTCACCTACCCAATCTCCGTTCCTGGGTTCCAAGCTACAACTCTGCCAATTTTCATCCAAATCGGTTTGGTAGTTTTGCCGTGAATGCGTAACAAACAGACAGACACACTTTCGCATTTATTATATTATATGGATATTTTTAAAAATAAGCAAAATTTTCAGAAATAAAGGTGAATTAGTTCAAAGTCTAACCGTTGCCTAGCAACGGAGTAGCTATAAATCTTCGTTATTTCAAAATCGTCTGCACGCATTTTAAAATTTTAGAACTTTTAAAAATTAATAACAATCGAAGGGAAAATGTCAGAGAAATAAAATTGGTATCATTGAAAAGGTAAAAATTTGAACTTTAAGATGGTATAAAAATATTTTCTGTCGGACAGTTTGCTCCGAAGTTACGGCGGAAAAACGGTTTCGGTTATTTTCTAATTAACTGACTGTTTAATTAACTTTTGGACTTAGAAAAGTTCATAAGTGTCTTCCCCTTGTCTTAAATGATAAGTGTACAAAATTTGGTTGAAAACCGTCCATTGGTTTAGGAGGAGATGTGGAACATAGCCACATACATACCCACACACATACCCACAATGACTTTTATTTATATTAAGATTATTTACTACTTTAAAGTTTTTTATTAAAAACTTAATTATCTTAATTCAAAGATATATAAACTATAAAAAATTCTACTCCGTTTTTTAATTAAAAATACTTCTCTGTCAAAGTCCTCTATTTCCCCCCCCCCAATTTTCTCCCATTTTCAAGTCGCTAAACAAATGGTATTTGGATTACCTCGAAAGTGCATAGAGTTACTATTTTTCCTCTCTCTTAGCAATCAGTCTACCTCTCATACATACCCTTATTGAATAGAATAGGGTTAAACAATTAACCAGGTGTTTAAATTAGAGACCGATGAGTTAAAAGAAAGAAATGAAAATCAAATCCATTACTGGTACAATATTTGTAGCAGTTCGTAAACAAAGGTAAAAGCATCTGTTCCAGCTGTGGGGAAGAAGGGGTTTTTTAATATCTCGATAGATTTAATTATTCTTGACAAATGCAGCTAACGAAATGTAATAACTTATTCAGATGGATAAGTTATTAGTGAATTCCTAATGAAGAAGTATTACAGTAAAACTTCCTTAGAGCGACCACCCGCCATTCCATGGAAAAACGGTCGTTAAGAGAGGTGGTCGTTCAAAGAAGTGTCAATAATAGATTGCCAAAAAGAATTAACCCAAGAATAGTATACTAATTTACAAATTTTACAAATTAAAAAAACACGAAAAACAATTGTTTGTGTTATTTATTGAATACTCCAGTATATAAGCACAACTACATACGTATTTTTTAAAATTTAAACGTTCTTAAAATATAAAGAAATTTCGGTTTTTTTTTTTTTTGCTTTTTTAAACAATACTTCTCTCTAGTTTATTTCTTTATCTGAAAAAAGAGTGTTTATATAGAGATACATTCTTACACCCAACTTGAAGTTTTCCCATTCTTTGATCGTAATTTTATCAAAGTTTTAGTGATTTGGGTTTTCTAACAACTAAAATTTTTCAACTTCCTTTCTGAATTTCCTTTCGTGTGACTCACACTTCAATGCGCTTCTCCAACGTTAAAATTATTCGTTTCTTAGACATGTTTAAAGCTCCAGCATATACAAGAATTGCAATTGATCTGTATTGTCATTCCCCTTCTATACGCGATAACCAATGACAGATTATCAGCAACGTGACTTTTCACTTGTATTCCCCTCCTTGCACTTGTTTTCCAGTTCAGGGCACCAAACAATACGTCAAGGTCGATTGACCGGTTTGGAATGTGGATTTTGTTCGCGGGAAAAGGCAAGAAAATTTTCGGACAAGGGACCGGTCGCTTATAGATGTAGAGGGTTGTCCGGTCTCTCCTAGAGGACTTTTTAACATTAATGTATATAGGGGTACCTATCTTTTATGGTTTGGAAATTAGCTATTGGCCCACAATTAGAATAGATACTCTGTATATCATTTTACCGAAGGAATATCTTTCAAATTTTAATAAAATAATTCGCAAATTAAGGAATTGGTTAATTCGCAAATTAATTGGTTTATTTGCTAAATGTATTTCAGTGTGACTCATTTGCCATTCATCCCAGTAGGTTTGTCTTTTCACTGGACCATAGGCGTTCAAATTCCTCGTTACGATTCCTTTGAGGGCGCCAAATTGCTTAAACCCAGGGCGCTTCTAAAGACGGCCCTGCACCCGAGATGGGCGTGAGTTAAGATTCATTTTCCATTACAGTGCTTTAGTTGAACAAAGAGGATTAAAAAAGAACAAGAATTTTTCATGCAAATTTGCACAAAAATCTATAGGGTAAAGGAGGGTAAGTGGTTGTTAGCTTATAAAAGATAAAGTCAGTAAAATACAGACTTCAAATTTTCACACAATGTTCGTTGTTTAGCTATGAATCAATAAATCTAGGCTTCAGAATTTTGTCTCTTATCATTTAAGTAAGAAAAATAAAACTTTAAATATTCAAAATTCCGCACTCTTTGACTATCTGGAAGGTAAGTAGGGTGGCTATTAATACGCACTGTATACAATACTCTCTACTATCAATTGTCGCATAGAAATACATAGAACGCACTGTAATCCTCGTGCCACCATTCTTTGCACAATATGCATGGAACGCAGTTGTTGAGATTGTCGGTGGTTGTTTGTCGTCACAACAAAAAGATCAATCCTTTCTTTACGTTCTGTTTCCCTTTTTCTTGTTTTAAAATTACCCTCTCAATACCCTTCCTTGATTTTTAAGGAGATTCTGTATTTCAGTTTTTATCGTTTTTGTTTTCATCCAAAAAGGCTTTATCTCTTTCAAGTTCATTACATGTTTTGTTTTGAAAATTATTAAATTTATTTCAAAAATGAGTATTAGACATGTAGCTTATTACAAATGTGAAAAAGAAAAAATTAGCATTTTTTTTATTTTCAAAAAATTTACGATTTTACAGTGAAACCAATGAACGGTAAAGGGGTATTTTTCCTCTGAATAAGTTATCATCGAATTACAATTTAAATTATGTATTTAATTTATAAATATACGTGAGTATTCAGGATATTCAGCTTTCATAAAATTCAATATTGCTTTCGAAGATTTAATTTCAAAAAATATCAATTCGTGCAAGAACCTGCATCATTTTGTATCTCTTAGAGATCAAAAGCAATTTAGTTCTTTCAATGCCAGTATTTTTGTGAACACTAATGGTATTGAACAGGAATTTTTATATAAGGTGGCCTATATATCTGACTCTCTTAAGTTATGAAAGCAAAATTACGCCACATTTCGCCCATGCGCAGTGAAAAAATTTTTATGTGTGGTTTCACTGCGAAATCAATGAACGCGAAAGGGTTAAAAGGCGAAGGTGTCATGTTTTCTGACTTAAGCGCAGGTCTCTTTTTTTTCCGGTTCATATATTATTTTTTCCTTTTGCTTTTGGAGCTGTAAAATTGAACTAATTCTAGCAATAATTTTATTACAGGTAGTCTTTTCTGTAGGCCTTGGCATCGCTTAAAAGATGACAAGGCGCAGAAAAAATAAAAAGAAAGCAGTCGTGTTTGCCTACAGCTTTCAGTTTCTTCGCAGCTTCTAATTTTCAAGCTACTTTCCTTTTACTCCTGCCAGCATCCAACTTGGGGCTAACCTCTTCAGTTATTTCTGCGTGAGAGTTTTCTATCTGTTTTCCGTTTATAAGGCAATATTTACTAATAAATGAGTTTCTAAAACAAATTATAAAACATCACGGTATACTACAAGTTTGAGAGAAACAATGAAATAGGCTGAGGATAGTATTTTGTACAACTAAAACTTAAAAAACAGAATCATCTCAAAATGAAAATTTTTCGCAGTAAAATATTACTTTTGAAGTCCAATAAAATATCACAGCAGAGCTATTCATTTGTATAAAATTGTTTCGTATTTTTACAAAAAAATGAAGTTAAACTAACGCTACTTAGGGACGCTAAGAGTTCACAGTGAAAAATTACTGCACAATCTTGGCCTCCTCGTTAGCCCTTGACTAAATCACCACTATGTACCAAAATGGCTCAATGACCACCAACTTATAGATTATGATATGTGCTTTAATTTGAAATGCGCCTTTAAATATTTCGTTCATACTATATAACGACAAACACTCCCGTTTATGATCAAAAAATTAGATAGAAAAGTAAGAAACGTGAATTTTGCCTTGTAAATGGGAAGCAAAGTGCAGCAAACCAATGGTAATACATCGGATTTTAACACAGTAGCAACACCACTAAAGGTCACAGTGGCGATTCTCTGCAGTGTTGCTAACAAGGTAAAATTGCCCTGCGTATTCTTAGCCGCCTGCGTACTTTTATCCACCGTTCCCCTACATCGTCACTTAACAAGCAACACCATCTATCCCAATTTTTAAAAAATTTAAAAAGGAAGAAAATATTGTATAGTAACGGATTCTGAAACTTTCCGCGCTTTTACGCATGCGCCGGGCGGAATTATTTTCATCAAAATAAGGGGAAAGTGAATAATGGAAAGGTGATGTTGACATTTCACTGAGCGTGATCTAACAAAGAACTCCGGAAATGCGCTCATATGACTCATTGCCTGACACTCCTTTCCGGTGTAAAATCGTCCAAAAGTGGTAGTCTCGGAATCCGTTGCTGAACAGTACTCAATTTTTCGCTACCAATAACGAATATTTCTGAATTTTTTTAACGTCTGGTATATACATGAGACCACATGTTCCTACCGGATGTGAAAAAATTCAAAAATATTAGTTGTTGGTTGCGACTAATTGAGTATTTTCTTCCTCTTTGAAATTTTCAAAAAATTGAGATATTGAAAAATTGATATTGCTTGTGAAGTGAGATATCAAAATTTTTTTATTCAATAATGGTACCAAAATAATAAAAAGAGGAAATTATATATAATTTTTTATTAAAAGAGTCATACTTATCGAGATAAATTAAATTGAAAATTCATAATTAGTATACATTCTACAGAAATCCAAACAACACAATGAATTTTCTTCAAATTTGCTCTTAAATACAACGAAGCATTACGAAACTTTAGTGAAGGTAGAGGGGCAATTATAATTAAATATTTCATTTTTTATTAATTTAAAACTTTTATATATATATATATATAGGAGAAATTATTTTGTCTTTGGTGCTTCTATCCCTATTGAACGAAAATATTACATATATTTAAAATCATTTGACTTATTTAGCTCCGAGTTACCACTCGAAACTCGGTAAAATAATTAAATAACTCGGTATTAAATTCTGTAACGCTCTTTAAAAATTTTTAATAAATTATTGAAAATCACAGCCAACGGCAGTTTTTAAAAATCGTTTTATACTGTCTATCATTTCTCGAAAAGCGACGAGATTTAAAAATTGTTTGGTATAATTACATACTCATTTTAATTTTTAAAAATAAAGTTGCAGATGATAATAGGATTTTGTGCATTATGAAATTTTATACAAAAGTATTTTTTCACATTAATTCATTACATACATTTTTTGAAAAATAAATTTATTTACGTGCACATTGTCATTTTGCTGAGTGCTAATTATGTTTACTTTCTTGTAAATTAAGAAACTATTGTCTGCCCGCCACTAAAATTCTGCTCTCCAAGTCATATAGTTGATGGCGATTGCTATAGAAATAGGTTATCGTAGGAGGAATCCATTTCGAGTAGGTAGTAGATGTTCATTCAAGTTTGCTACATTGGCGAACTTAGCTCCAAATGGGAAGGAACGTGTAACTGCAGCAAAACCGAGAAGACGAATGATCAACTACAGCGGCAAACTGGCGCCAAAAATTAAATAAAACCCCAACTTCCGTCGAATTCCTCTTTTTCGAAATGGATCTTCCTTAACATAACCAGTTGCTATATTGCTAGTCGTTGCCCCATTAACCAGTTGCTATGCGTCAACTAGACAACTTGGCGAACAGAGTTCTCGTGGTGGACAGACAGTAGTTTATCTGATATGCGATCATTGTAACCTTTATTATGTTGCAAATATTTCAATTTTTGTGTGCAAATATTGAAGCTTTAGTGAAGGTATCGTGACAATAAATTAAATAATAAAATTTTACTAGTAAAAGACAGGAAAATATTTTTATCCCAAGCAAGGCCGGGTGTATCAGATCTGGTGTGTTATAAAATACAACTCATTAACATTTTTTCAGCTCTTGTAATCTCAGGAAATCCAGAGATTTCATTATTTTAAAAAAATGTCAGAAGAATGCTCGTAAAAAATGTTGAGAATCCATGTTGGAAAAACATTATAATAAACAGCCTGTGGGTATATTTGCCTCAGAGACACATTCCTTCCACGGAGTAAGATCAATTTTCGGAATTTCCTTGCATGGTATGTCAGGATTGCTGGAAAAAAATAGGGTAAAATATAAACGTACCTTAAAAACAGACTCAACTAAAACATATAAATCATAGGAGAAAAAGAGAATATAGATTTCGGGTATACAGGTTTCCCACCGTTTGAATAACTGCTACAAAAAAATCTATAACATTCAACAAATTTTTATTGCTCAAAATTAATTAATACAAATGTGGAACCATGCGAGTTATCAAAAGGCATTTATTGTTCTACCGCTACCGAAATCTACGCCTGATTTAATGTCTGTCTGCCAAGAGAACTCTGCTCGCCAAGTTGTCTAGTTGACGGCGGTCGGTATAGAATCAGGTTATCGTAGGACAGGGATGGTGAACCAATGGCACGCGTGCCATTGATGGCACGCGACACAATATTTTGGGCACGCCACCGATCACAAAGTTCACTATGAAACATATTACGAACGAACGCGAGTTGATCCTACGCTACGGTTTTCAGAATGAATAACATTAAAGATTCGCTTAGAAACCGTTTGACAGATGACTCCAGTTCAGCATGCATTCTGCTAAAAGTAACAGCTTACAACCCTAATATAAGTTGTCTGTCATCTGATCTGCAACAACAGAAGACACACTAATGTTACTTTAATTTGAATTAAGCGTATAACTGAGACATTTCAAAATGTATTTTTTGTAGTAAATAAAGAGTTTTGAGTTGATAGTATTTAGTATTATAATTTTCCCAATAATAACGAAGTCAAACGGGGTCTATTCTGGTACCCCCGGTTGGGTTGGGAAACGTCACTTTTCCCGTTGTTAACGTGCGAAAAAAGTGACGTCTCCCAACCCAACCGGGGGTACCAGAATAGACCCCAAAATTATTTGACGGCACGTCTATGACCTCATTAAACATTTTTTAGAAAAAATGGCACGTTGATACATAAAGGTTCGCTACCCCTGTCGTAGGAGGAATCCATTTCGAGTAGGTAGATGTTCATTTAATTTGTTACGTTGGCGTACTTTTCTCCAAACGGGAAGGAATGCGCAACTGCAGCAAAACCGAGAAGACGAATGATCAACTACCGCCGTAAACTGGCGCTGAGAATAAAATAAAACCCCGACTACCGTCGGATTCCTCCTATTCGAAATGGATACTCCCTAAGATAACCAGTTGCTATAGCAACCACCGTCAACTGAACAACTTGGCGAACAGAATTCTCGTGACGCACAGGCAGTAATTATATTGGTTGATGTGGACTTTTTCTACGCAAGATCTTTTCCTAGGATTTTGTTTGGCGCAATTTGGTCAAATCCGGCTCTTGCATCATAAAGTTCCAATCAACCATTCCTCTATTATGCTACTCTGAAACCAGGTTTATACTAAGTGTAAAGACTAAGCTTTGAACCAATAACATTCTTGTTGAAAACTAGTTGAATAAAGGTAAACCTATGCAACAAGAAGCATCACTGAATACCTCTCAACCTCTGTTCTCAACTCTTCTATCACTGATAGTCTTGAGCTATACACAAAAAGTTTGGGTTTTCCTTCCAAAAGAAATCTATAGGAATGAGATCCGATCAGTGTTTGGAAAGGGAGAACTCAATTTATCCTCCATTCCCAGAACATAATTTCACCAGAGTTCCATCAAGTGAGGCACTCACGTTGCGATGCTATTTAATGAATAAATTAATTTCCGTTAGTAAGCTTTGTTGTATGTTATTAATTGTTTATGTTATAGTTTTTCTATATCTATACCCTTTCCTGGGACGACCTGTGCTGATAGACTTATTAACGTTGTCCAAAAATAAGGAATACAAATTAAGATATTTTAAAGAATATGCTTCTATTACGGCACTAAAATACAGAAAATAATTTAGTATTAATAATCTGGAAATCAAATTAAAAGTCGTAAATGCTGAGGCTCTGAGATTAAAGCTTTAAGTGAAACAGAAGTTCAAAAACATCCATTAAATTAATTAAAACATTCAAGTTTAAGCATTCATAATATAGTTTAATTTTTAATGAATGTTCAGTAATGTTTTTCCTTATAATACTCTTTGAAGCTTAGTTTCCTTATCATGTTCTTAGAATTATTTTTCCACTTGCAGATTTTTTATAAAAAAGAGTATTACCTACTTTCTAATGCATTAATAAGAGTATTATCTTTAAAAATTTATTCTTATTATTTTATACTTTGCAGTGTTTAAAAAATTACATAATTCATTGTTATAATTAATATGGAATCTTGCAATGAGTTTTTTTCTCAAATTCACTATCAAACGGAAGTCTCTCATATGGAATCAATGTTATTAGGGCTTAAAAATATTATAATTTTGTCATCGGAAATATGCAGTTAGTTAGTAATTCTAGCACATCTAGAAGAGGGTGAAAAATCAAAAGCAAAATTCATTCTTTTCAAACATGGAAGAAGTTTTTTTAAATAACCCAGGTAATATTTGAAACTTAAAATTACCCAACTAATATGAACCTATTCATACAATGGCTCTGTATGAATATGTTTTTTAAAACTGATATCCATGTTTATACTCTAACATCACAATATCGACGATTGTCTAATTACAAGCCCTAATCAAATTTTACTTTTAACATGTTTAAAATTATAATTAAATAAATTTATTGGTTCCAAATTTTAAAAAAATCAGTATAATAAATTTTTGCGCAGTAGTAGGAGTATAGTTGTATACGGAGGTTTGCTTAATAATTGATCTGTAAAATGGATTCGTCCACCACGTTCCCCCTTTTGTCCTCACTACGAGTTTTGGGAGATATGAATGGCAGGCCTTTCATCTCTTTTCTCTCCCTTAAGGGTCCCTTTAATGACCATTCGCCCAACTGCCTTCTCCCCCCTTTTGGAAAAGCAACAGGCCGAAATCTGCCCCACTAGTATAGAAGTTGCATGGCCTGTTAAGGCCGGCTTAGGAGTCAGAGTGTTAAAAAAACTGATTAATTTTTTAAATCATTGATGAAATTTGTTTAACCTGGTAGATTTTATATTCCTATTATGTATCTTTACTCCAATCATTATGTAAATACCCCATAGAATGTGGAAACTCATAAACGTAATTTTGAAAAGAAAAATTGAGCCATGTGGTTTCTGCAATCAACGACTGAGTTAAAGAATGTTCAACGTTCCTTCACTGAAATATTTGGCTGTGATAACGATTCACATTACCATAACCATCGAGTACGTTACACCATTATATAAAGCATTCGAGAATTTTGTTAAGTCATACTGTACAGGAAAGACTGACAGCAAGTTTTCGCGGATCAAAATGTCTTTACAAGCCCTAAATTTAACATAGAAGTGTATTTATTTTTATTCTTTTTCATATCTAAGTTTTTTTAAAAAACTGAATCAAAGCTCTTAAAATCGTTGCGGTTAGACTTACTTATAAGAAGGTCGAAGAAACGGCTTCCTGGTGATGTGCGCAATTTTAGTGTTGTCACATAAGATTCGAGCAATGGAACATTGTTTAAGAGCGCTTCTTTGTTCTGAAAATAGAAAGACAATCATAAAACTAAACAGCTTCTACGTTTATTTAGCGGCAATTTTTCTGGGTTTCTTTAATTTATACTACGTTTCATTCAAGGATTCCTCAGTTTACAAGAACATCAGTTATGAGCCTATGTATGTAAAAATAATAAATATGAAAAAACTTTTTAAAAAACGCTTTTACCAATGCATTAAAATAGGAAATAATAATATTTTCTCAAAACTCTGGAGGTCAAAACGAGAATAGTAAAAGCGTGAGGAGCTGAAAACAAAAGGAGAAAGATATAAAACCACAATGATTATCATAAGAAACGAAATGTTATTAAATATTCATCATATAATATATATTATAAATTTAATTACAATTCTAATTTACTTACAGCTTTTCTACCTGCGCCTCACGCTTTTACGATTTTTGTTCTGACCTCCAGATTTTTCAGGGGAAAAAATTATTTTCTTTTTAATGCATTGGTAAAAGCGGTTTTTTTAAAGTTTTTTTATATTTATTATTTTCTAGTTTTCAGTCTCTAATTTATGTCTTAATTCAGCATTATAAATATTTTGGGATATTAGAATCAATTTTTCATGAACTAATTCCAACAATTATTTTATTGAAAAGAGCTCTAAAATTATTGAAATATTGCATTGTCATCAAGACCCAATGAATATACAAAATTTCAGATATATAATACATTAGGCAATGAGTGAAAAATCCATCACAAAATTCTGACATTACAAAAAATATTTCGAACTTAAATCTATTGTTCTTCAACTAATTCCAGCAATAATTTCTTTAAAAATATTTATAATAGGATAAACTTATTTTTGTTTTTATTGAAACATTTAAATTACTGTGTAAAGCATTTTAGCTTGTCGTAGGTAGGATCACAGGATGGTGTTGATCGACTGGAACGACTTTGGAGTTTCGTCTGCAGAGCGAGCTAGAAAGCTGGTGAGCTGAGGGCTATTGAAAGTGTTGTTATTGTCATTATTAGTGATTTGCTGAATGTTTGTGTTGCTAAATCTGAAAGTGCTGAACTGTTATTACCTGTGAATTGTTGTCTGTTTGCTGTCTGTTAATCTGTGCAAGATTTATTGTTCCTATTACCTGTGCTATTTGTTTTCCTGCATATTTGTGAATAAACCTTCATTCTCCTTTATCCTACGTGTTGGACTGTTTACACAATACACCCACAGAACGACTTTTTCTACAATATTAAGATGAGGGACTGCTTAACCATGCATGCTCTACTATCTGTTTTTTTTTTTACTACAATGCTTGCTAAAAACAGTTAGGCCGTAATAGGGCATATATTTCTGAAAGCATGGAGCTCGTCTTAACTTTGCATAGCGACCACTCGTTCAAAATTAAACACATGGTGAAGAGCAGCACATGGCATCTGTTTAGAATAAAATTGCGAAAGATATCATATTTACTTCAAACATATACGATGCGACGCTAAGACAAGAAACAAATTTTCTGGCTTGTTACTAAAAATTAACCTCTTGCATGCACTGAGTCGCAACTATTATCGGTAATTTTCCCAATTTTAAAAAGGCTGAGGTCAGAATCTCTCTGCCAAATGTCCCTTAGAACTGCATTTGGTACCTTTGTTTACGTCTCACATGACACATCGGTAACTCGTGATACTGAACACAGTTTAAGCTGAGCTCGTCCTACAATATAAATTCTCTTTTGCGTCTTGTAGCAGAGATTATACCTGCTATTATTCGAAACGAGGCAAGACATCAGTCGTTTCTGGGCCATTCGCTATGTCAACAGAATAAAAGTATTTGAACGAATAATTCATGATGTCTCAACAAATGTGACAATTAAGTGTAGGAGATCAAATGTCAGCAACAGTCATAGTAATGTAAACTATCGAATCTAAAATCTTAGAACGAACTGTACTAATTTCGATTTCTTTTAATAAATGTAACATCATTTACTAAAAGAGTCGAAAATTTTATAAGCTAATAAACATCCAAGCGAAATTTAGAAGCGCTTATAAGATTCGAACATATCGTCAATCACTTACAAAACAACAGCTAAATGTCCACAATATTAAAGATTGGATTACCTGGTGTAAAAGAAGAGCCTGGCCCTTCATGATCAAAATAGAATCGATCCCCTTTCTGCAAGGAATAAAACTGAATGATATTGACGCAAGTTGCAGATGGTCCTAACAGTGATCCAGGATAGTGGTATTCCATCAGCATTCCAATCAACATGTCCACGTCCTTCACGTCGCTATCGTAATAAAACAATATTAAGATGTTTTAAAACCATAAGATATATGAGTATGCCTTTTTTAACTGCTTTGCATCAGTGATACACCTAAAAACTGAAGCAATATGGAAACCCATTATTTATCTAGTCACACGTTCAATTTCCTCATTTTGGGTGTGCTTCTCACGCCAAGATCTTATTAGAAGTTACAGGTGATAAAAAAAGAAGTAATTTTTCCTCTGAGTTAGGGCTGAAGCAGATGCATTACCCTTCAATCATTTGAATGCCGATTGGCTAAATATAGAATCTGCCACAAAAAATCTTTCATCATTTTTGTCATAAATAAGTAAAAAAAAATTGATTTTTTAATATTAACTCTCTAAGTGAAAAAACGGCCTGTTCCGCCTTTCAAAATCAAAAGTAGGATAATTCGTGTTTGTATGTAAATATAGATTTATTAAGTTAATATAGTTTAGTTAGTATAGAGATTGAAAAATGAGCCACTGTCGTCAAGTGGTATGGTCTCGGCTTCGGGTTCGGAGGGTTCCAGGCTCGAAACCCGATTCCACTGAAGATCCGCCGTGTTTGGAGCCTGTTTCCAGCTTAATCATATGCAGTAGCTAAACGTCCCCCAACAGCGCGGCACGAAAGCCTGAAGAGAGGGTGTCAGCCCAGGTGTCGTTCTCATCGTCTGACCACGGTTCAAAATAGCCCTCGTCTTGCTTGAAAACAGGACGTAAATATAACCATATTAAACAAATATTCAAGAATAGTTTATATGTAACTACATATCTCCTTAATATTGTACTTTCTTAATATCCTATTCTATTTATTTAAATAGAAATAATTCCGGAATGACATCTTATGACAAACCGCAATGGAATCGGAGAGAGACAAAATTAAACTTTTGTAGGTTTGTGAAAATTACCAACGAACTTCCAACCTGTTTAGGTTCTGAAGCCAATCGAATTCACTAGGAAATATAAAAAAGTGCAGAGCCTGCTAATTAGAATATTTATAAGAAATTAACCATAATTTGAGTAATTTTGAAAGTAATAGGATGAATGCCGCAGACCTAGCTCTGTGTTATTACATTTTACTTTCCTGTCTAAAATTAGGTGTAAAAATATTATTTCATCAACTGCTATTTTAAGAAAGGCAAGAATTATTATAGAGACTATATCGAAAAATAAATCCAAACACATGTTCCAGTGATGACAGATGTTCTTTCCGTATCTTTAATAGCGACAGACACGTTGGTTGAAGAGTAAAAGTATTAATATTGATTGCTTCTAAAAGGGGCATGGTAAGATCCCAAGCGGGACCATGGGATCTTACCCATGGTCCCGCCCAAGCCGAAATCACACGAAAAAAGTATAAGCTGCCATGAAGCAACCCATTGTAAGCGAGCCCCATAAGAAGACAACAAACCGCCAAAGGGACAAAAACCGAGGAACAGCAGCCGACTCTTTCACACCAAAAACTGGAAGTGTCAAGCAGAAAAAAATCAAAAATAGTGAAACTAATGGTATACTCTGACACACTTAAAACTCAAAGGGTCATCAACCCAACCGGCTTCATCAAAAAGAGAATTCAGACGAAACAAGTCAAATGAATAAATTGTGAAATGCAAAAAAATGTACAATGAAATAACAAGAACGAAAAATAAAACGAAACTAAATATTAAAATTAAATAAAGTAAGAAGAAATTAAATAAGAAAGAAGTAAGTAATAATGTAAAAAGGAAATATCAATAAAAATGTTGGTATGGTGTCATCTAGTTCCTTCGTCAAGAGTTGCTCCACAATCTGAATGAGAAAGTTCCTGACAAGTTATTAATTCAACAATTTTACAAGTTGAATAGTCATAATGGATTCATGTCTATTCAACTTATTGACTATTCATTATCAACTTCATCCAATTTCTTAAAAGGGTAATGCTTGTAGTATGGATATGTTGAATTTGATAAACCACAAAAAGTGAGAAGGGCATCTTACTTATACATGTTCTCCAAGAGCATAATATTTTTTCTTGACATCAATGAAAGTCCATACAGATCT
>BGPR01004025.1:0-24733 GCA_013235015.1 Araneus ventricosus
ATTATATATCACCATAGTACAGCAAAAAGAAGGGGGGGGGTATGAAAGAAGAAAAGCATGATAAAAAAAGGTCATAGATGTTCACATTAATTCTTTCATATAATCAATGCAGCTGCCACTCGGTAGATAAACAGACGTTCCTCGCCGCACTGTAACTGTAACTGCACCTGATCCCAAATCGCTCGCTGAGTCACCTCCACCGTTGGTGTTACCTAACTTAGTTGATATGCCTGCTCATTTTCTTCATTTGGCCCGGCTTTTGCTCTCCGTTGATGTTGTTTTTCCTGGCTCAAGCCACAAACGAAGTGAAGAGGGTAAAGGCTGAGGTAGTCAGGCACATCCCTTTTGTTTCCAAAGGACAGCCTGGAATGTTGGAGTTGGAGCGGATGCTCCTCGCTGGAATTAAATTGTTGAATCAAGGTTCTTGTATTTCTTTCCGAATTTGAATTGGAGACTGTTTGTTTTCTTCTTTTTTTTGCAGAATTTGGATTTAGAGTTGTTGAAAATCCAATATGTAGGTGCGTCTATTGTACCGTTAGATGTCACTGGTCTCACATTGGCGGTACGGAAACTGATGGTTGACCATGCGCAGTAGGTTAATGGAGTACTTACACTGATGGTTCTTCAGTTTCAGATATTACTATTGCTGTAATAAAGTGATATAGCAAAAGTCATTAAAGTTAAGCTTAATAAATTGTAGAAGCTCAAATTTGATTGCTTGTGATTCTTGTATTCCATTTCAGAATAATTTTCTTTTGAATTTTTTAGGATTGAAGGTTTCGCTATTATTAGGCAATAATTCAATTTAATTTATATAACATTTATATCTGTAGTAGTATTGAGTTATGGAGAAATTAAAATTTCCACCGCCAAGCAGCCTCCTCCGAAATTTCAACTGGATGGTACATCTACTAATTTGACCGAGATTTCACCCTTTCTACAGCATATCTCTCATCGGTTCATATCGACCAAAATTACTCTAATTATCTGTTTGCTTGCTAGACGAGCACAAACGCGTATCATGTCTTCTCCTGACGAGTACAATATTCCATGTTATTCTTTCAATAATTTCTTTGGCTCTACGGACCATCATTGACAAACTGTGCAGAAATTTCTTGGAAGTCGCGTCATGAGAACCATGCAATAAGCGGTCTTCCTATGCGGAATCTATCCATAAAGTTTCGATACCTTTAACCCCTTCTGGTCGGCGTCTCATGCATATGTTCAGCTTTTTTTGTGCCCGTATGGTCGGTGTCGCATGCCATGCGACGAAGAAAAATAATTACATCGTTGAAAGTGAATCTGTTCTACTTACAAGCTTCGCTATTGGATTACTATCACGAAAAGATTTTGCTGGTTCTGGTGTAGAATTCAGTGGCGAACTGGGAGGGCTATCGGCTACAGCCCTTCCCAGAGCCAAGCCAGAATTCTTGATTTTGTTTTAACATCATTACTACTGTTTTTTCATTTCCTCTTTTAAAAAAAAATAATAAAAACGTTTCAACATTACTTTCTGGCTTGACAGGCTCGAGAAAATTTTCGTACTTTTGTAGTCATTCCACTTGTACTTGTAGCTTTGATGCTGTCGAAGACATTTTTTGGCTAGTTATTCCATTGTAATTTTTATTAAATTATCGAAGGTATTGTATCGTTTTTTTTGTGATTTTACTAACAGGCGAGTCCAGTCGTAAAGCAAAGAGTTTTGCTTATTCTAGCCTTGAGGTTTGGCATTCATCACAACGATAGAAAGTTTTGATGACCTCAGCCCCTCCCCCCAGACCCGAATCCTAGATTCGCCACTGGTAGAATTTGATTTCTCTTAGAAAGGATTACGCTCTTTTCCACAACTAACTCTTTATTGCGATCCCAAGACTTACACTGATACAGTAAAAGCAGTACGACTCGTGGTGCAGCACACAAGTCGTGCGCGCCACTATTGATAAAATGTTAACTTAAACATTTAGTGATTATTTTTTGTATGTTTGAATACGCACAAAAATAATCGGCAATAAATGATTTCAAATGTGGTCTTTAGGCTCTAACGGTTAGGATTATAAAGCTGTTTTCATTGTGAAGTTGTAAAACCATTTAAAAAAAGCATTTTTTTTAAAAAGTTTCATTAATAATTCTTTTCGTGCTGATATTTGTCTTTAAATAATTTCAAAGCAATAGACGGTAAAATATATTATCAAGAGAGTATTTTGTTTCAATTAAAAACTCCGCTAGGAAAACTGGAGATCATTGAACGGAATATCACGTGTATGACCACCAGGAGGTCAAGCAAAAAACTGCTTACTGATTAAAAAATATTTTGCATTGAATGCATGATAGAACACATATTACTTCCAGCACAAAAAAAAAGTCTTTTTTTTTTGTGTCGGAAATTGAAAAAAAAAAAAAAAAAAAAAAAAAAAAAATCCGACCAAGAAGTGGTTAAGCATCGAAAAGGTCTGCATATTTTTATTTCATTTCGTTCTGTACATATGCTCACAGTTGTCAACAAGACTTACTCCATATTTATCATTTCATACGCCGCATTCTTTCCAACCTGTTTGAGCAACTACGGTGTGTACGCAACTTTTCGAGATTACATTCTCCGGATTATTTGTTCAATTAAATTCGAAGGGGAGAGACGACACGCATAATAGAACCTGCCCTGAGAGGTGTAATCCGACTATTTGACGCTGGAAACTCAGGTAATTTCAATTTAAAGCAAAGAAGGCAATCAGCGCAAAAGATGCATTCGCTCCCCCAGTAGGCACATAGGTCTCCAAGTGGGCCCGATTAATCTTTTGCAACGCCCCAAAATTTTCTTGGTAGGTCTGACTTGGGAAACAGGTGTTTGAAGTAGTGTTTCTTTGATTAACTGTTTCAGTTTCAATATTTACAAGAAGGGCGTGGTTTCTTTAGTCTTTCGCAATGCATGATTTGTGTTAAAACTTTCATAAAATATGGTAGCTTTCAGTCGTTTGGCTGTCCGTTGCATTCATTATTTTAAAAAACGAGAATCTTGCTCTTCTCCTGTTTAGTATTAAAATGATTATTCTTGTTTTCGTCATTAATTATATTAGATAATACATCATACTGTTAGACTGATACAGTTTCTAAATTCGGTTATAATTTTAGATATTATTGTTACTTTCTTATTTTATTTGATACTAGCTGATTATACTCGACCTTGCTGGGTATGTGAAATGTTTGTTCATGTCTTTTATTAACAGTTAATGCCACGATTAGATTTAATTTATTGTCAGAAGCCCTCACTGAAACCTTCTTTATGCAGTGCAGTATTTGTGAGAAATTTAAGTATTTATAATATAACAAAATTTACAATTATGAAATTAACTATTGATGACTACGTATGTAGTGTGAACGTGATATTCCAGAAAAGTTTAACTATATTGACCCCTAATCTGCACATTGTGAAGGTTGGAAAAAGAGATCTCTACAGATTCTTATTGGATGCAGAGCCAATGACCCTTAAAGTTCTAATTTATGTCAAAAAGACATGAAGTACAAAAAAATATGGCACCATCTCTTAGAACCGAGATCTCGAGATTCTTCTAGAGAATTCCATGTCGGAAAGCTATATATACCCGAGGTGCTCATACGGTTTAATCTCCTTGGAGTTTTGTTCGTAGTGCGTTGGTCAGCAGTTGATGCTGAGCGCCATTGATAGTGCTGTTCCTCTTATTTAATTAGTGATTTGCTGCCTGCTTTTTTTGTTAATTTATAAGGCAAGTTGGGTTTTATTTGTTACCGTGCTTCGTGTTCTGAAATATTCATGGAAAAAAGCACATTTCCCATTATCCATCTTATTGTATTCATTTGAACAACCGACGCACAACCATCGGCCGCTTTGCTCGGCAACAATACTTAATATTATTACTCGAAGGAATGCTAACGCCCACGTTGTTAATGTGGTTATATATAAAGTTCCAATTCATTTGTAATGATTCTTTCTATCGTGCCACGATTTTACGATTTTATTTCGACATACATTAACATGGTAATGTCTGTAGTCTAGCCACTGTATGTAAATATCGATGCGCGAAAAATCGACATGCGTATAAAAAAGTGGTTTGAAACGCTCTACAGGGCAGATAGTTAACCTAGAATTACCAAATGCGGTAGCATGTACTATGTTAGTTTCTTCTTTAATAGGTACCTACTAAGAAAGGAGTTTCAAAATGTTAATTATATTTTTAATTAAAATTAATCGAAATGTTGACGATTTTCCTTGAATTTCTGGAGCACATTATCGAAGAAAAATCATTTAACACCAATTTAATGTTCAAGAAATTACTTTCAATGATAATTTATTTCCGTATCAAATTTTGTCTGGGGTAATAAAAGTTTTAAAAATATTTAAGTATATTTTACAGTGCTTTTATTGTTTTATAGTTACTATGTGCGTATATGCAAGCGTTAGTACATTTGACATTAAATGCATTTTTTTTATGTGCGAGTTGTCTGTAACAGTGAATTTTAAATATAATGTACTAGTAAAGAAAGGCGTATGGTTTTGCCTGTAAGAATCAATTGGGGAAAATGCCAACAATGGTAACGAAAAATTTTGAAAACAAAAATCAAAAAGAAAGATACATTATTGATTTATAACACATTTATCAAAATGAAATGTATATATTATTGAGAGTGATGATTACGCGAATGTAATGACGTCACCTTCCGGGAAGAAATCGGATTGTAATGAAAGTATTATGACGTCACCTGCCGCGAGGAAGGTCATACATGCTAAACTAATGCGCTAGAAATCGTCTGGAGAAATCTCACTGTTAAATCTGCTAGCAAAAAAAATGTTTGAACTGATCAGGGAAAATTAATTTTTGAAAAACGAAAAGATATTCTAACAGTTCTTGTTTTAAATCCACATAAGCGTTCCAGTTATGTTGAAAAAATGAAAATTATAGATGTTAGAACGTCAGATGATAATTCTGCTGAAATCTTTATTAAAAATTTTCACTATAAAGGGACTATTTTTCAAAAATTTTCCGTAAAATTCAGTAAATTACGCGGATTCACGAAGCAAACTTCATTAGAAATTTGAAATCGTTTGTTCTTTTCCGATGGATAACTATTTTTTCGTACAATATTCAGAAGCCATTCTATTGAGAAAATGAGTGCGAAAAAATGTGACCCCAAAACAACACAAAAATAAAAAATTTCTAGATTAAATTTTGTAAATTCCGGTTTTGAAGTGCATTGACAACGTTATTTACGACTCATTTGTGTGCCAAATTCATGGTTGTGGGTGCTATAAATTGTCTGAACCTCGCGCGCACACAAATATTGCCTTTTATAAGTATATAGATAGATAGATGAACTGACTGCAAAACATTTCCTCCACTCCATGACGTTTCGGTTAAGAGGCTAGTCGCCTTCATTTTATTTATTTATTTATTTTGGTTAAAAAAATTCTACTTTAGTACTATTTCCGCCCCCCCCCCTTTCCACCAATGCTTAAGCAGAAGATTTTTTTTTTTTTTTACTTGTGAATGATTTTGCTATGAAATATCGTTTGAAAGCTTAAGAGTTCTTGGATTTTTATAAAAAAAATATTCTCTTTGTTTAATTGACACACTGCCTATAAATCTGGCTAAGGGAAATACTTAGAGTTCGTTATTACCTTAGGTTTCCTGGCTTCAATTTAAATCAAAGATCTCTTGTTGAATGTTAAATAATGTAAATAAAATGAATAAGCAATCGGATAAAACTTATTGGGCACAAAAAAGCAGAAAACCAGAGTTCTTTAAAGAAATCACAAAAGAATCACTTTCACTTGAAGAACGATGCTTTTGTTGGGGCTGAGGACACTCCCCTTCGGAATTGTGCTAGTGAAGCATCATGGGGACACTTTAGTCGCACACGCATTCCTTTCAATCGAAACCGTTGCTCGTGTTTACTCGGGCTAAAAGAGAGAGCCCACTTTATGTTTCTGAGATTGAACTGCTTCGCCGATAATGATTATTTTTCAGTCTCTTACAACACAATTCTGGAGAGGGAGATGCTATTAGAATAACAGTTTTAAAGAAATCGGGGGATTATGGAAATCAATTTGGAATTTGAAGAGATGAAAATGAAAGGGACTTTTCGAATACTGAAAAGACATGCTTGATTTTTTTTCTTGGTTATTCATTTCCATTGGAAGGTTTCTGAGGACTGATGCTAGAAAAAAATATATAATAAGAAAGTTTTACAAAAAACAGTGTATTCAGATACAATTTGAGAGGGGTGATGTTATTAGAATAACAGTTTAGTGAATGGGATTAAGGAAATTAATTTGAATTTCTGAAGAAATGGAAAATGGCGCGTGACTTTTCGAATACTGAAAGACATGCTTGATTTTTTTCCCTTGGTTATTCATTTGCCATTGGAAGGTTTCGAGGACTGATGCTAGAAAAAATATATAATAAGAAAGTTTTACAAAAATAATGTATTCAGATATACAATTCTGGAGAGGAAGATGTTATTAGTATAACAGTTTAAAGAAATCGGGGATTAAGGAAATCAATTTGGAATTTCTGAAGAAATGAAAATGGCGTGGTTTTTCGAATACTGAAAGACATGCTTGATTTTTCCCTTGGTTATTCATTTGCCATTGGAAGGTTTCGAGGACTGATGCTAGAAAAAATATATAATAAGAAAGTTTTACAAAAACAATATATTCAGATATACAATTCTGGAGAGGGAGATGTTATTAGAATAACAGTTTAAAGAAATCGGGGATTATGGAAATCAATGTGGAATTTCTGAAGAAATGAAAATGGCGTGACTTTTCGAATACTGAAAGACATGCTTGATTTTTTTTTCCCTTGGTTATTCATTTGCCATTGGAAGGTTTCGAGGACTGGTGCTAGAAAAAATATGTAATAATCAAGTTTTACAAAAAATAATGTATTGAGATATGGAAAATGTTTCAACATTTTTACGAATAAAAATATGAAACTTTTTTTTTCATGCCCTTTTGATTGTTTTTAGTTTTTGTGCGGACACATAATACGATATAAAAGTTATCTTGACTGTTATCCAAACGAAGTTATCTCATCATGAAAATAAGTCTGTTTCCTATTGTAGATTTTCACTCCTGGATTAACGTTAATGTGGTGTAGAAATTTAATCAATAGGGTATATTAGGTGTTCTTCTCTTATCCGATGAGGGTTCTTACGAGGCCCTTCCCTAAATCTGTTGCTTTACTTCAAGGAGCTTGGGTGGCTTGCTGAAAAAAATTCACGAGTTTAAGGCGCGTATACACTTGCGAACTGAACCTTCGTAAACCGTTCGCTGAAATTATTTTCACGAGGACTCAACTGATGTGAAAGGAGCGAACCCATCACTAATTCTGGATCATCCCTTGTCTGTCAGTCATCTTTGGAAGCGCTTTGGAAATCGCTTTGGCTTGCAGACTCGTTGAAGGTTCACGTCCCAATGTGAACTGTGAACCCCTTTGTGTTTCACCGAAAAACCCACAGGATTTGGATCCCATCGAACTATTCATGAACCATTCATCAGACGCTGAAACTCCGTTCCAAACTACGAACCGTTCGAAAGTGTCTATGCGCTTGAGCTAGAACAGCCGTGATTTCGAGGGATGATTTCGCCGAATACTGCCTGGCATCCGTTAGATCATGATGCGATCACTGTTTGTTGTCACGTCACGTCGTACGCTGTTTGGTTATCACTGTCAGAAGCCGCTGTTTGCTATCATCACGTCATAAGTCATACGTTTTGTTATCGACAACCGTCAGTCGCTACGCTCTTTGCTATCACGTCACGTCATACGCTCTGTTATCACTGCCTGCACGTTGTTTGCTATCACGTCACGTCATACGCTCTTTGCTATCACGTCGTACGTTGTTTATATCACGTCACGTCATACGTTCTTTTTGTTATCACGTCGTATCGCTGTTTGTTATCACTGCTCACGTCGTATCGCTCTTAAGTACTACGTCACGTCATATCGCTCTTTATTATCATCACGTCGTATCGCTGTTTGTTTATCACGTCGTAATGCTTGTTTGTTATCACGTCACGTCATGCGCTGTTTGTTGTCGATGTCACGTCATATTGCTCTTTTTGTTATCACGTCGTACGTTGTTTGGTTGTCACGTCATGCGCTGTTTGCTGTCATCATTGCCTGTAATGTTGCCGTCACGTCGTACGCTGTTTGCTATCACGTCACGTCATACGCTGTTTGCTGTCACGTCGTACGCTGTTTACTATCGTCGTACGCGTTGCTGAACCCAGTACAATTGATTACGGTTTTTTTGCGGGGGGGGGCAGTCTTGCAGAAAGGATGACAAGCGTGGTGACTTTCACCTCATGTGACACCGACGTCATGCGACGGATTCATTACCTATCAGTATTTACATGTTCCTTCTTTTGTTTCGGAAATACAGAACCCCCGCTAATACGAACTAATTGGGACCGGTGCCTGCCCGGATTAAAAAAATCCTGGATTACCTGAAATTTCGAGGTGCCAGAAAAGAAAAAGATGTGCGTTACTGTCAGTTATGGCATCAGTACTACTATCTCTTGAATCTGTTTATTCAAAAGCAATAGAAAGAGAATATGTCTCCCTTTTCATTAGAATAATGATGTGTTCAGCGAGCCTTATTCCATTAGCGAATTTGCATTAGTTTTTCAATGTGCATGTACCTATGCGGCATGCTGAAAAGTACTTTTGTTTTTAGTAATTTGTATTTAACATTTTCGGGCACTTACAATTGTATATAATTTTCGAAAATAAAATCGGTTCGGATTAACCGGAATTTCGGATTTGCGGGGTTCTACTGTGTAAGCTATTATAACGAAACAATCAGTCTCGCGAAACAAGAGATCGGAACGGCATATTCAGTTCTCTTGACTTTGCTACGAAGCTAAACGAACAAATGATTCGTATTGTGTTATTTTGAATGCGAAAGGGACATCGTGTTATTATTCGAGGAGGAACATTTCCGCTGGCTTTTCATCCTAAATTACCTTTTATTTTCCCTCGCTTTCTTTTAAGTTGGTTACCAACACAGAATTTAATTTTTTAAAGCATCTCCTGTTTTTCCGTTTGTAATGGTATAGACACTTTCGAATTTTCGGCACATCTTTTCTAATTGAAAATGTATAATTTCTTCGTTACTCAAATATTTGATTTTCAGCTAGAATTTCCTTTAGAAAATAGAGGGTTGCTCAACCCTCTGTTTATCTTTTACGAGAACTGTTTTCCCCCGTTTAAAACTGGTGTTAGATTTTTTTTTTTTTTAAAGCGAAGAAGAGGTAGGGAAAAGAAGTGCGTGATTTGTTTATTTAAGTGATCAAATATTCTGAGTGCACAAGAAGTTTTAGCATCAGTTGTTAGTTGCCTTTACTTACTTTATAAAGAGTTTAAAGGTAAATGTTTAGTCTCCAAAAAAAAAAAAAAAAAAACTTCATGATTTTTCGAAGAAACGAAATGCTAATTCCCAGAAACACAACTTTTACCAATTTTTATGTCGTAGCGAACTATTTGCTTCATCTTGCATTTCCTGTGTTTTTTGATAATTAATTGCTTTTGAAAACTTTAATATTTTTAGAGCATTTAACATAAAATATCTCCTTTTGGAACTAATCCATTAAACTTTTGGATCAACAGCGCAGTAACGATTTGTTTGCGCATTAATTTTTAACCACTATACAATTCAATATAACTATTCAAAGATAGGGGTTTTACACAAATTGATATTTTTTAAACTTTTATCTTTGAATAGTTATATTGAATTGTATAGTAGTTAAAAATTTGCTAAATAACCATGAACACTTCTAATATTTCTAACGAATAAATATATATATATATATATATATATATATATATATATATATATATATATATATATATATATATATATATTTGTAGTATTATAATATTTTAAGAAAAGAAATTAATTAGATAAAAAAAATCGTTTAGCCATAAAAAAACATTAATTTAAAAATATCGGTTGGTCGTAAAATTGTAACAATATGTAACTTGTTAATAATCATGTAAATAATATGATTAAAGTAATAAAATTGTTGTTATTTATAGTGCCTATTTAGCTGGAATTTAAGTTATGCACGTAATTGATAAGTGTTCATGGGTATTTAGCAAATTCTAACTATTAAAAGATACAAGTTTAAAAAAATATCAATTTGTGTAAACCCCCTCATCTTTTAGCTTCTCTTCGATGGGAGCTAAATTTCTACTCGTTGTAATGCCGATATCTTTCTGAATACTAATGATATTGAACTGAATTTTTTATATAAGCTGCCCTATATATCTGGCTTTAAATCTGTGAAAGAAAAATTACACTGTGTTTCGCGCATGCGCAGTAAAAAATATTTACTAAAAATGCTCATAATTCCTGTAATATTCAAAAATTCTTTTCGAAATTTTAACAAAAGGCTTCTCTAACATATTGTCATTTTTTCTTTAAGTTTTGTATAATATAACAGAAAACTCTACATGATATAAGCAAAAAACAGGCGGGAAAACTTGGGAGTTTTTAAGAAAACCTTTATCTTCCCGAATATTTCTGCTGCGTTTTCGAAAATTCATGTAAATATTATGCACATCAAACATAACCATTGGTGAAAGTTTAAGCTTTCTCTCGTTATAAGCTTTCTTTGAAGCGGGGTGAGCCAAAAAATTTTTCGTCTTCATCAATTTGTAGACGGTCCCCTAATTGCCCCAGGACCGAATCCTCACTGTAAAATGTGAGTGTATTCTTTACATGGTCGAAGTTCAAGGGCAGTCAGTTTAGGCTTTCAGGAGAAATTCTAAGAAATGTGAAAATCCGAAAGTGTCTGGATACTTTTGATCATATAGTGTACTTTTACTTTGTACAGTTTTCGAGTTCTTATTTTCAGTCCCTTAAGATATTTTAGGACACGTAACCCTAATTAAATACTGCTACTCCTCATCTGAATACGGTTCAAAATTACGAAGTCCCAAAATAGTCCTCTTGTTACTTTGAAACTTGACGTTAATAAAACTAAAATTAAATTGAACTATTTAGTTTGAGTTTCGTAGGCATTTCCAAGTTTTGTTAGGCTCTATTTAGGATCATTCGGTTTTTATGCCATCCAGTACCAACCAAACATATTCACTATCTGAAAAAATTAAGCTTGATGAATTTTTAATTTTTGGCTTACGATACGAAATAGTTTACGATAAGACACAATTTACTTAGATAAAACTTGCTAGATAGCATGCAATTGGTTGAACAGCAACTCGTAAGGTGAGAAGTAGGGATAATTTTTTTGGGGGCTTATATTGACTCTATGTTTAAACTTCTTTCACAGAATTTCACCAATCTGTAAATTCGGGTTAGTTTTGTATTTTTTTTTTATAAAGGAATGAATCTTTCTGCAATCTTAATATTTACCTAACATATCCCCTGACGAAGCATACCAACAAATTTATCTTAATCACTTTTAAGAAAGCTCTACTCTCATCTTGTAAATACCCAAACTGATTAAATAACTACTTCAAACACGTGTCCCTAATTCCAAACCCTGAAAATTCTAGGGCACTGCAAAAGATTGATCGTGTCGCTTTGTCGATCTAATTATTGCACAGTGTCTACCAGGGGAGCGAATGTATCTTTTGCGCTGATTGCCTTCGTTGCTTTAAATTTAATTACCTGAGTTTCAGCGTCAAATAGTCGAGGATTACCTTTCAGGGCAGGTTCTATTACGCGTGTCGTCTCTCCCTTCGAGAATTTAATTAAGACAAATAATCCGAATGTAATCTCGAAGAGTTTGCTTACACCCCTGTGCTTGCTCAAACAGGTTGGAAAGGTGGGGTCTCCGAAATGATAAATGGAAGACAAAGTTTTGTTGACAACTCTATATCATTTTATTATCGAAGTTAAAATAGAAGAAGAAAAATAACAAGAATACTAATCTTGTATTTTATTATTTGAATAAGATAATCTGTTTTTTTATGATTAAAAAGTCGGGAATTAGTCCAGGAATTAGAAGTCCTTCTTTCAAGAGGACGTTAAAAATTCTTAAAACCCCAGAAGAATTATGTAGTACAGTAGAGTCTCGATAATTCGAGTCTGGATTGTTCGAGTTTTCCATAAATCCGAGTTAGTGGAAAAAAAATCAGTTTAGCTCCCAAATAATGACCAACACATACACAACACGTGAAAGAATTACTGCATCTGGTTTTTATTGTTGTTCGACGGGTCATATGTCCACTGCGCACCCCGAAAGCCACCTGCAGAAATATCCCTCCCAAAGAAAACTGGATATATATTAGATCGATATATAGGAGCAATGTGTTTAAACAAAAACCAATTGACAATTATTTTAAGAATAATTAACTTGTTGCTATCAGCAGTAATGTAATAATTTGTAAGTACATTTTTCATTTAAATATAACTACACAGAAATTTAAAAATTGCTTTTATTTCCATTTATTTATTTATTAAATGTTACGATTTCGATAATTCGAGTTTTCGATAGTTCGAGATAGGCCGGGTCCCGTCCACCTCGAATTATCGAGGCTCTACTGTTATACCCTAACGGGGTATTTTTCCATCGGCACGCACTCTCGATATAAAGATACGTAGCGGCCTGCCGTTCAAGTTTTATTAAAATTTCTTAATTAATTAACGCCCGGCGTCCTAATTTGAGGACAGTAACATTTTCATTTCCGTGTCTAAACTGATCGCATTCCATTGTTCCATTTTTGCTTTGTCTAGCAAGTCAATACATATTCCCAAACCCCTAAACAATTTTCAACAGGTATAGACCACCAGTTAGCCAAATTTTGAAGTCAAAATGACGACGTTTTGAATTTTTTAAATTTTACTTTTGATTAATTTTTAAAGTAATGCTAGAATTAAAAAGTATTCTTTGTTTTTTGATATTTTACTATATTTTAAGAATCTTTAATATCGGTACAAAAATTGTCCTGCGGGTGAACGTTGAAAGCACTCCAACAAGCTGGGTAATGGAAAATGGCGCTTTATTCTGCGAATATTCCAGAAAACTCCAAGCACAGGTTACAAGAAAAACAGCACTTGTACAGATTAGCAACACAAGCAATCAAATCACTAATAATAATGAAAAAAGCATTTGTACAGATTAGCAACACGAGCAATCAAATCACTAATAATAACGAAAACAGCACTGACAATAGCGCTCGGCGCCAACTTGCACCGCGAACAAAATTCCAAAGAGATTTTTCCTCGTTTGAGCAGCTCGGTATTTTTAGCCTTTCCGACAGGGCGTGACGTCACTTCAAATTGAAAGATCTCCGAAACTCGGTTCATAATAGAGATAACGCCATAATTCTTGCATTTTCAAGAACTTTTATCAGGTCGCCAAATTGTGGGGAAGTTTGTCGCCAAAGTCGGGGGCCATCGGTCCATTACATTACGAATCTCTGTAAATCCCTCTCTCTTTGCACAAGACTAACATAGCAAGGAAACGGCATTTACAGTTTCGTTACAATATTTATGCAAAAAAAGTTTTTAATAATGATTTTCTACCAAATTTTTTATATATTTTTCTAAAAATAAAATTTTGAAATTAATTTTACTTCACAGTCACCTTAATCTTGATGTTTTGAACTTCATTTAAGAGAAATTTATTACATTCTATGCTTTAAATTAATTTGGGTGTTAACTTCTTAAAATGGGAGAAGTATCTTTACCACGGGGAATCTAAAAATTAATATAGTCAAACTAAGATATAAGATAATGCGTGACAATTCTTTAGTTGTTGTTTAATTTTTTTATCTTATTATTTTTTATATTTTTATCGTGATATTATTTTTCCTACATCCTTTTGATAAGTATGTAAGTACATATATAAAAAAAAACTACTTGCCCTTTATAATCAAGTTTCCAAAATATGTGATTCCTTTATGCCAAAAATACACCAATCTTTCATTTCAGTTGAGTTGCTCAACGCAGTAGAAACCAGCGGGAGTGGCCTCCCCTAAACTTTCTCGTATACTGCTCAAAAATTTGTCATTTCCCCTCCCCCTGCGTGGATAAAAAAATCGAACCTACTGTAACCCAGAATGCAACGAATATCAGAAGGTTTTTCGTTGTAGATTATAGTGATTGTAAAATATTTAGGTGAAGAATCATATTCAAAGAGATTCCTATGTATTAAAACTTAGCAATATTTAAGATTTTCACTCTCGCAAGCTCCGCTAATGCGAGGGCACGAGCGAGCGAAAACGAAACAGGAGATAGATAAAACGAATCTATCACAAACTCCGTCTCAAGGACAATGTGACGTAATCCTTCTGCTTGCTACCAGTATGCATGCTCATGGACATAAAGAATTCGTTTCAAAGTAAACAAGTATGCGATTATACAGACCGACAGACAGTCATTCCGTTGACGGATTTGGCCCAAAATTTTATACAGACCTACATACATAACGATAAAACTGTGTACCAAATTTTATCCATCTAGCTATTCAAGTTTTTGAGTTATAGTGTTCGCATGAAAGCGGATAGACAGACAGGCAGACTTTCCGCAGACGGATTTTGTCCAAAATTTGATACAAACCTACAAATTATGTGTCAAGTTCACATACCAAATTTCATCCCTGTAGCTCTAATAGTTTTCGAGTTATCGTGTTCACAGACACACACACAGACACATACAGACACACACACAGACAGACATAATTCCAAAATTGTGTTTTTCGGACTCGGGAGGTCTAAAACGTGGAGATTCGTCAAAATCTCGAGTTCGAATTTTTTGACGATTACAATACTTTCTCTTTGTATACTTCGTATACCAGAAAGTAAAAACGTAAAAGTACACGCAATACATTATTACAAATTTCTATTCAAACTAAATCGCATTTTTACCTAAACATTTCAATGTCCTCTCGCGAAATCCACTTGAAGCAATAAAATTTCCTAACCGTTCCTCCATGTATCACTCACGACCAATGGATAACTTAAACCCGGTCTTTAAAATTCAAATTTATGATCCCTAACCGTAGATTTCGGGAAACCGTTTGAATTATGGCCAAAATTCCGAATCGGCGCAAATTCCTCGACTTGTCCTTTTGAAATATATGGCGCCCTTAAAAAATCCATTCTATTCGAACCCCCGTCAATACTTTTCATCGCAAATATTGCTAATACATCACTGGATAGGAATACCACAATTCAGGCACAGAATGGGGCCGTATTTGCTATTGATATTGCGTCCGTCGAAAGTGGGGCATTTTTGTCAATAGCGATATCTGTATTTTGGAGTATTCATCATCGTTTGAATGTTGACATATGCAGATGGGTGGGTTGCATTTTGGATCTTTTCATATAAAAGATTTGTATCGATTAGTGTTGATATGTGTTTCGATTTTTTAAACCATGCTTTTTTGTTACAAACATGGAAAGTCGCTTCCGAGCAATGTGAGTCTTATGACTGGGAAGATGATACGATGATATTGTTTATCATATTTTATATAAAAGTATTTTAATATAAAAAATAAATATAATGTTTAAAAAGTGCGTTTATTTACGTGCGTGTCGGCATTAGGCATGAAAATATTTTCATCCCGAAATACGCGGGCTACATTAGGTAATATGATGAATTTTTAAGAAGCATTCAAACCATCTTCTACGTCACAGAAACATGAGGACGTCAAGTTTTACAGAAGCCACCAACAGCCCAGTAAACACGATGAATTTTGGTGGAATTAATGTTAACATGATAATGTTAAGAATATGGAAAGTCGCTTCCCAGCAATGTTAGTCTTATGATTGGGAAGAGAGTTATATAAAGTTAAGCAGGGAGTGACCTCTGCGACTGTTCCGGGACCCCTGACCTTGGCGACAAATAGATGATTCTAGAAAATGCAACCCTTTTCTCGATATTTCTATTAGGAAAGGGAATGCGCGTGAACATGCGAGAAAACTCCTTGTGACGTCACAGCCTGTCGGAGAGAGTATATAAGGATCGCGCCTGTATCAGAGGGAGTAGTGTTGATCCATTGGGAACGACTTGAGAGTTTCTTCTGCAGTGCGAGCTAGGAAGCTGGTGAGCTGAGCTCTATTGAAAGTGCTATTATTGTCGTTATTAGTTATTTACTGAATGTTTGTGTTGTTAGTTAACAAAGTGCTGAACTGTTATTACCTGTGAATTGTTGTCTGTTTACATTGGTAATCTGTGCAAGAACTATTGTTTCCTGTACCTGTGCTACGTGTTTTCCTGCATATTTGTAAATAATTCTCCATTATCCTGCGTGTTGGACTGTTTACACCATACACCCATTGAAAGATTTTGTAGCAATATTGCATCCGTCGAAAGTGGGGCATTTTTGTCAATAGCGATATCTGTATTTTGGAGTATTCATCTTCGTTTGAATGTTGACATATGGAGATGGGTGTGTTGCATTTTGGATCTTTTCATATGAAAGATTTGTATCGATTAGTGTTGATATGGGTTTGCGATTTTTTAAACCATGCTTTTTCAAATTGTGGGTCACGTAAAGCAATTTTCAATTACAAGATACTTTCTTCGCATTCTTTTTAATATTTGTTATCAAAAATAGTCTTCGAAAGGAAATGAGCTTGAGTTTGACAATTAAGTTTTAATCTACGACTATTTTTTAAAAATTATTTATATATTTAAAATAATTGCCGAAACCAAAGTACGAGTCTTCCAGCCTCAACCACTGGAACGATTTCGTCATTTTTTTATTTCATATGAAAGCTCGTGACCTCTAAATATGTCATCAATGGTCGGCTGCCCTGCGCCACCCTATATTTTCGAGAGAAATCGCAAAAACACTAGTAAAAAAACCTTGACAGAGTCCCCCAGCCCTAACCACTGTACTGATTTCGCCAATTTTTATTTCGTATGAAAGTTCATGTCATCTAGGTACGTCATTAATGGTGGTCGCCCCCCCCCCCCCACACACACACATACACCAACCTACGCTTCCGAGAGATATCGCAGGATAAAACTTTGACAGTATGCGCCTCAACAACTGGACCGATTTCTCCAATTTCATTCGCCACTTTGTAAGTATGGCTACGGCCTATTAATATTACGGGCGACTGTTAGTTTCTTCTTATTTGTAATTTATTTTATTATATTTTGTTTCTTTTTTTTTTTCCTATTTAATGATTGAATGATGGCATGCTTTTTTTTTCGAAAAAAAATAATGCTGAGGCGAAAATATTTACACTCTTTTATATAATTCCTTTCATTTTTGTAACGATAGAAATTTGTAGTCGATTTTCACTCTCTTCTTGATGTTCTTGAGTTCTGAAAATTCCGCACAGACGTGTGTTCCCGATGACAATGCAATTTTTAAATATTTTCTCTACTTTAATATCAGTTTATCGCTTTATTTTAATTTAATTTTGATTCCATTTAAAAAGCGGCATCTGCTTTGGAATTTTCGAAAAAAATAATCGCAAGATCATGTTAAATTTATAATAATGAATTATGAGCTTATGAAAGATTAATAAGCAGAAAATAACAGAAATAAAAATGTTTTTCAGGAATTATTCACTTCTTAGTGTACTAAAAACTTGAAAATAATTTATCGAAAATATGGAAGCTAAAAATATATCGTAAACTAATGGGTTGCAGAAAACTGTACTATGAGGAAAATACAGTCGACGCTCGTTATAACGACCACGCATTATAAAGACCATTCTATTATAACGACCAGTGATAAAATCCCCAACTGTGTTTCCCTATGCACTATGTTATTTTACTTCCGGTATAACGACCGTCCAGTCTCGTCTAATCCCAATACAACGTCCGAATTCAGCGGACACTCTTCCCCCGGTATTTTACCAAAAAGAACATGTTCCTAAACGTAAATGACCTTGATTATTGCATTGCCAAGCTCCGTAGATGTAGAGTCTTCAGTGTTACAGTTCAACTTTGACTGAGGGTGGGGGAATTACCACTCACCACAGCGCGGAAATTAGAATAGCCTAGAATAAAAAAATGTTTCGAGTGGTATTGAGATTTTAAGATGTTTTTTGAAAGGCAGAACATTATTTATCATCTTTAACTGAAATGGAAAATTATGTTTTGCAAAAGCACGTATGCAGAAAATACAAACAACCATTTCTGGTTTTTTCTTTCGAAAATAAATGTTTTGTAAGTATATAACACCCTTTATTTTCAAATTGAAAATCTGTTTTAGAAATATATTTTTAATTGATAAAATTTTATTTTTAATACCAATGATAAAAAATAAGTTAAGCATTTAGTTGGAATCTCTTTAAAAATCGCCTATTTGTACGGAATTGCTGAGCTTGCATGTGTACAGATTTTTAATTATATCCACTATAGCGACCACTCGTTATAAAGACATTTTGCTGTGGGACGCAGAGGGTCGTTATAACGAGCGTCGATTGTATATAGCAAAATGCGCCATTTGAATATCATCAGAAAGAAAATTTCTAAACATTCTTTAACATGAAAATGCTAAAGGAATTTTCCTTTTCTTATTTTTTTCTCAGGGGGTTATTACTTCTAAAAAAAATGCTTCAAAACAATAAGAAATTCTGTTTTATACCGCTCTTCGTTCGATTCTACAGCTTTAACCCTCTGACACCGACCGAGTCTAAAAATTTACCTTTAACAGCGAAGAAGGCAGGCCTAAGGCGTGACTTCATTTGAGGGGAGGGGAGGTTCTGAGATCGCTTAGGAGATAAACGCTGTAGGGGGTCCAATTATCCTTGCCAAGCACATCCCATTTCCGTGCGCTTTAATGGAAGGTTATAGCAGGGGTAGGGTGATGGGGTAAATGACCACCTAGATTGGGAGAGTCCAATTCATGTCACTTCCTCCAAAAAGGCCCCGGTTTTAGAAGCTAGAAGAGAAAAGTCGTCTCGGATTTAAAAAGTTAACAAACAACTTTCCGTGAAATTCGCCTACTCATCCCAATCTCCTCCAGTCCCCCTCAACAAATAGACTCTCCCCCAGCTTTCACTGATCCCTCCAGGGAGAATTTCCCTTAGAACAGCAACATGTTGCTTCGTAGTAGGAGAAGGGGAGGAGAGTTAATCCCCTTGTCTCCCACCCACTTTCTGTCGCTCCCCCTCCCTTACAGCCAATAAGATTGCACGGATCTGTCGTCTTATCTTTCCTGCCTTGTCAGAATTTAGCTCTTTGAAATGGGATCTCATCGTTTCCTGTTGGTTTTTGTGAGAGCTATTGTAGGTGGGTGACATTTTCATTCATAGTCTTTGATGCCAGCACGGGTCATTTTTCTTTTTACATTAGGGAGATGATTTGTTGCTTCAACGGAATTTTAACAAAAGGATTCTCGTTTGATCGAACTTCTACATGTGTTTATTTAACTTGACGTTTTTGAAGTTTTGTAAATTTTATATTTTTGAACATGGTATTTTGTTATCTATTTTTCATTTATTTCCTGATTTATTAGAGTTCTGAAATTTTGTACACTTGTGTGTTCTGGATGACAATGCAATATCTTTAACTGATAATTAAGTTTTAAAAATATAATCTATTAATTTTAATTAAATTTTAATTCCATGTGAGTGGCGGCACCTTGTTATGAGTTTGAGAAAAATATTATTACGGGATTCTATATTATTACTAATATAATAACCCAGATCTGTCTCTCGGTAACGCTCTGACGTCACCAACAATAAAACAGTTACCAACAAAAAAAACCTAAAACTAACACAACCATAGCACTGAGACGTTAAACAACATTATTTCATTGTTAGAGCGCCTAAACTTCAGTAATTTTAAATTTATAAAAGTAATTGTCAACTCTAATTTCAAATCTAATAGCTCTAAAATAGTGAAATAAAATTTTCTATCGATTGATATAAAATTTATATCGCTATGACCAAGAGTTCCCGAGAAATTTTAAATTATATTAATCATATATTTCAAATTAATATCCGTTTTTTAATAGAAAGTAGTAAATCACGTCAGTAGTATATCATAAGCTTGATATAGTTTGAACGCCACGATGCATCTCATTATTTATTGCAATCGTGATGATATAATTTAATAATATTTTTTGGCAACGTTTTAAAAGCAGAGAAGTGCTTGTTTTGAAACTAGATTTTCTGTCTATCTAGATTATATCTACGAGATTTTTTTAAACAAAGAGGTTTTTTGAATAAAGAAATAGGTAAATAATATGTAAATAAAAAAAATATCCCCTGTCATAAAACGTATGTTTATTTTATTTGTTTTCCATCAATATTAAACATTTCTCTCGCATATATATATCTATTTAAACACATCAAATTTGACAGGAAATCTCTCGATTGAAGAGGCAATTTGCACCCGTCATACTATGACGGGTGATTTTCTAGTAACTAAATTAATGAATTACAATATATATATTGTAATTCATTAATTTAGTTACTAATATATATACTAATATTATATATATTATTACTAATATTATATTATAGTTACTTATTATAGTTATAATATTATATATATATATATATATATATATATATATATATATATATATATATATATATTGAAGAATAAAAAGTAGATTTTTTTCCCCAAAAAATATAGAGGTCAAAAATCGTTGAAACAATGATATGCTGCCAATAACACAATAAAGACATTAAGCCACAATGAAATATTTAAGAAACAAATTCCTAAATATTCATTAAAAATTAAAAGTATATTATAAATGAAATTGGAATTCCGATTTACTTAAGAGGGTATTTTTATCAGCATTTCACGGTTTTACGATTTCTAAATATTTTAAAATTTATGTATACAGATTAATATATTTGGTTACAAGTACTGAAGAATCTCTTGTTAATACTGTATTTCTACGCTGGGAATAGTGAAAATCGAATCGGACAGATAATCTTCCAAAATATTTGGTTTCAAAATATTGAAGAAATTTTGCTGTTGTTTATGCTGCATTTAAGGTGTCTGTTGTTTATACTCTGTTTAAACGTTGAGAACGACGGAAATTCAATTGAACTGAAACGAAGCATGAAATGACGACCCACAGAGAAGGAATGCATCACGTATAAAATGATGGATTTTCATGGAAAATACTAAAAAGTAGAAAGTCATCATTAGCTTTGTATTTCAAAGCTAACGACAGAAATCACTTTGCAAGCAGTGGTCCTTTACGGCTGCAGAGCTTCGGGATGCTCTGGACCAGACACAAGCATGTCGGCTAATGGACAAGACACCGTATTGAAATTATTTTAAACCATTCTGATTAGTCGGTTATTTTTCCCCCATTGTAGAGTTCGATGAACAACGAAAATGGAAGAAAAATAGTGAAAACGAAGACAGAAGACCGAAAATTAATCAATAAGAAGGAGCTTAAAAACAATCAACTAGAAAAATTAGAATAAATTTAAAAAATAAAAAAGTTTAACTTAAACTTTAAACAAAAACAACAAAAAATTTTTAAACAAAATTTAGATAATAAAATTTAAACAATCTTTAAGTCGCGCGCAGTTGCAGCTGCAAACAAAGAACAGTGGAAATCAATGTCATTCAAAGAAAGCCAAAAAAATAAGATAAACTCGGAGGGAAACGAATTAAACGAACAAGGAATCCATTCTAGTCCATTTTTTCAAGGGCTAAGGACTTTATTTGAAATGGACTCGAAATAATAATTGGGAAATTTTTCTGTGAGAAGCTTGCATTGCGCCAAATATAGCTTCTCTTTGCCCGAAATTTCTCAACAAAAGAGAAAGGAGATACATCAAAAAGTATTATTTTAAAAGAAAGAGGAAAATCAAACACAAAAACGCTAATAAGATTGATTTAAAAATATTAGCCATCTTGCTTTTAAAAATGACCATCATAAAAATAAACTTACCCCTTGCCCAGAAGTAGGAGATGCACAGGGGCTGCTCAGAAAACAGTCCACGAGAGATCCAAATTCGCTCACTGCTAAACAGCTAAGCGACGCATCGGAAAATGAAAGTCAAACTTCCCTACCAATAACTTTGTCATTCGCTCGTGCCGGTCCAACACCTGTGTTAGCTGCTCTCGTTGCAGCCTAGGTTTGGCGCACTGCCAACATTTTTATTTCTCCCTCCCACCGAGGGTGGCCTTCGCTCTCTTCATTTGTTTTTCGTCGTATTTTCTCGTTCGCTACGATTTTGATATGGTTTCATTTTCACGTCGCCCCGACGGAAACTCGTCTGCTTTAATACATATTCGTTTTCTTTTATTTTATTATAAGTCCTCATTGGAAAAAGATACGTGGATAATTTTATAAAATAAATTCAGATAATTAGAATTAAAAATTTTTGGGCTGTTTAGAAGTAGAGCAGTTTTTTAAAAATTCTATTTTAATGTTATTCTCTTGAGAAATATTTTTTGCAGCACTGCGGCCGAACCGCTATTGTATGCAACCGACACATTACATTACACCACCTGCATCCCTGTGTTTAGAGTCATTTGGCTCCTTTCCGGTTTGGATGGATGGAGGTGAATTTTATTTTTTTAGACAGGACAAAAAAAAAACGGGTACAAAAACAAATAATAATGAAAAAAGAAACATACACCGGACAGAACAACATAGAAGACAAAATGAAATGGGATTGTTATTATCACATATGAAGCGCATTCGGAGTCGAAGTTGGGTTCTTGAAAAGTTATTTGTGAGAATGTTTTTCAACCACTGAAATTTAAGTGACGCTGTGGGAGTTTGGAAATGCCAGGAAAGGGTAACCCGACATTTTGTGGCATAGTGCATTGGATCCCCTTTTTCTCCGCACAAGCAGTTGTCATGTGTTCGAAGGTTGAAGGTATGAAGGGAAAGGCCCGTTCCTGTAACGAACATTATCTCTTCTCTATTCCATCCTACTGACTTGTTTCAGACCCTAGGCACTATATCGTGTGTACTGCGGCCGGTTTCTCCGTTATCCCAGTTGTCTTGCCAGATGCTTAAAGCAGCTGGCCTTATCTCAGATTTCAGGTCGGAAAGTGGCTTAGGGAGAAAGAAAGGGTCGCCTTTTGCAACCAATGCATTGGTCATCATATCAACATAACACAAAACTAGCATGCAAACAACAACGTTCAACCGTTTTCTCCAAGATCTGCGAAAATAAAGACGTACCATTACGTAATTTCTCACAACTTTTTCAGCGACGCTTATTTCTTCTTAAAAAACAAAAGCACCAGAAAGGAAACACAGGATTATAAACACGACGGTAGCAGCCGCTTAACATTTTTGCATTGCATTCCTTTCCCCTCGCAACTATTCCGTGAATATTTTTAAAATAAGGGGATGGAAGGTCTGCGTCCCATTCTTCTGCATTATTTCTTCCCGGGGTTATTGAAGACGCTTCCAGAGAAGAAGATAAAAGCGTTTTTTCGTCTGTAAATTCCGTTGGAAATAGACTATAAAACCGTTTTGGACCCCTTCCAGCCGAAGGGCGGCGTAGGGACAGAAACAAAATGGATATTTTGCTCAAACAGCTGTTACTGTCGTACAGCTGGGGGAAGTGAATTAGGATGGGAAGAAGGAAAATTTTAAATGCGCGCTTTTCTCAGCGTTGGCGTTCGAGTAGGGGGTGTTTAAGGGGGTCGTAACAGCAGCGGAACAACCCTGTTATTAAACCTCTATCATCGCAATGGGAGATAGGGTGAAACTTATGGTTTAAACATGAAGTGGCTATTTCCATAGAAGGGTGTTTAAATTGATTGCGTTTGGGGTAGGGGGGGATTGGTTCACGGGCGAGTTTATATTTGGTCCTTCTTCAGTGTGTCGTTGCCAAAAGGGAAGTACTAACTCTGTATACAAGAAGGGCTGAGGAATAGAGCATTTATTTAATTTATCTAAGTGAACTTGTGGATTTGATCGCTGTAACTGAATGATACTTAATTTTTTAATTACCATGTCCACTTCCCCTTTATGTCTAAAATTGCTGATAATTTTCGAAAAATTGAATGGACAATCATTCAATTCAATTAATTTATACATTTATAAATATTTTTAAGCATGCCGAAGAAACATTGAAGTGAATAATATAAAACTTTTTTTAACAACAGTACCAAAGAGTTAAAAAAAAATAGTATTTGCAAATTAAGGCAAGGCAGAATTTTGTTTTAATTTTAATTTCTCAATATTCACACGACAGATATTATTTCCAAAATCTTTTTTCAGCTAAATTATATAATATTCTTTAGTAATTTCCCTTAAATAGGCAAAGATGTTTTTTAATATCAATTTTCCTTTTACAACCTATGCAACGCTAATCGTTTACAACTAAAAAATAGAAATTAATAATCATACATATTCGACAGTACCCAACATTACCAGTTGCCATGGTTACCTTTCTCTCAATCTGAATGGAGGACTATTTGTTGGATGGTTGTTGACTCTCTGAAAGGACGCGATTGTTAGCTGGGGCGCTTTTGTCTGCGCGTCCATTCGGATGATAGGTAACATAAAGCTTGTGCAGAGTTACCTACATGGGCTGATACACACAATACCAGCCATCGAGAAATAATGGAAAGGAGAACAGCTCAGGGTTTAACATATTAATTGAGATCTTGATGAACTTGGTATGAAATTCATAGTATGTATTAAGGGGACATACGACTCTTAAACCTCGAGAAATGCAAGATGGAAAAGGGAACAGCTCAGGGCTTGACAAATTAATTGAGATCTTGATGAACTTAGTATGAAATTCATATTATGTATTAAGGGGACATACGACTCTTAAACCTCGAGAAATATAAGATGGAAATGGGAACA
>BGPR01004025.1:24743-35636 GCA_013235015.1 Araneus ventricosus
CTTGACATATTAATTGAGATCTTGATGAACTTGGTATGAAATTCATAGTATGTATTAAAGGGACATACGACTCTTAAACCTCGAGAAATACAAGATGGAAAAGGGAACAGCTCAGGGCTTGACATATTAATTGAGATCTTGATGAACTTGGTATGAAATTCATATTATGTATTAAGGGAACATACGACTCTTAAACCTCGAGAAATATAAGATGGAAATGGGAACAGCTCAGGGCTTGACATATTAATTTAGATCTTGATGAACTTGTTATGAAATTCATAGTATGTATTAAAATCTTCGCCCGTTTAGAATAATTTTTAAGGGAAAAAAGGTCATTTTATTTTCACTCCCAAACCTAACAAATTGTTAAACGTATAAATTAATTATTATAGGACATTATTTGCAACAAAATCTCACTAGGCCATTGGTATGTTTCAACCTTCTATCAGCGTCATACTGTAGGGTATTGCCATTTTACTATAGGCTGACATGCCGCGTCTCATTCTTCTTTTGAGTGTAGTTTTGCTGTGCAAAAAATATAAGTAAACGCCCTTTATACACCCTTTCCTATACATACCGGGTGCGTCATAAATTCGTGCAAACTTCAAAAATTCATATCAAAAGAAGTAATGCTCGGAAAAAATTTCGATTTGCGCGAATATGATCCGACGGACATTGGATTTTTTTTTTCCATGTATATAAAAAAAATTCAATATCCCATTCAATGAAATAGGGTTTTTTTGCGCCTTCAGTCCTTCCTCCGTGCGAAACTTTCGCAATGCAGTAGTTGTGGAATCGTTATCCTTGTAGAAAAGTTTAACCACCAATGCTCGATCTGATAACGATAGCACGCTGCCGGGATGACGAATCCATTTCTAGCCAGGTGTTTATTGCTAGCCTGATTTGCATAAAACGTCTCGGTATGGCGTGTGAGCGCCCGCTTTCGGTTACTTTTGGAATCATTTTTACTTTCTCGTATACGAAGTATACAAAGAGAAAGTATTGTAATCGTCAAAAAATTCGAACTCGAGATTTTGACGAATCTCCACGTTTTAGACCTCCCGGAGTCCGAAAAACCCAATTTTGGAATCATGTCTGTCTGTCTGTCTGTGAACACGATAACTCGAAAACAATTAGAGCTACAGAGGTGAAATTTTGCTTATCAATGACAACTGAATATTGAATTTTTGGTGCTGAGTTAGAAGTACATAAATAAGAATTATTGAAGATGAACTCTCAATAACAGTCTATTTTTCATAAATCAATTTAAAAAAAATCAAATAATTCTTTGAGTGAACTAAAATTCCTTGATTTAACATACATTCTTTTAGTGTCACAACTTTCTTTGATAGCTCGTGTTATGAAACCTTGTTCAGTTCTGGACTTTTTACTTTCTCGTATTACAAAGAGAAAATATTGTAATCGTCAAAAAATTCGAACTCGAGATTTTGACGAATCTCCTCGTTTTAGACCTCCCTGAGTCCGAAAAACACAATTTTGGAATTATGTCTGTCTGTGTGCGTGTCTGTGAACACGATAACTCAAAAACTATTAGAGCTACGGGGATGAAATTTGGTGTATGGTCGTTAAACATAATTTGTAGGTTTCTATCAAATTTTGGACAAAATCCGTCTACGGGAAGTCTGTCTGTCCGCGGTCATGTGAACACTATAACTCAAAAACTAGAATAGCTAGATGGATAAAATTTGGTACACAGTCATGAATATAGGTCCGTATAAAATTTTGGGCCAAATCCGTCAACGGGTTGATTGTCTGTCGGTCTGTAGAATCGCATACTTGTCTCCATGCGCATGCGTACTGGTAGCAATCCCTGTGCACGCGAAGGATTACCTCACTTTGTCCTTGAGCCGTAAAGATTTGGAAGTGTGTAAGATGCGTTTTATTTGGTACGCATCTCTTTGAATTTGATTCTTTACCGAAATGTTTTACAATCACTTTAATCTACAATGAAAAGCCTTCTGATAGTCATTGGATTCTGGGTTACAGTAGGTTCGAAATTTTTTTATCTACGCGGGGGGAAGGGAAAACGCCCCTTTTTGGGGAAGTATACGAGAAAGTTTAGGGAGACCACTCCCGCTGGTTTTTAATGGAAAAAAATCCAATGTCTCTATGATTATATTCGCGAAAACCGAAATTTTTTTTTGAGCATTACTTCTTTTATTATGAATTTTTGAAATTTGCACGAATTTATGACGCACCCGGTAGTAGAACATCGCATATCCCTGACTCGATTGACCGAGCCAGAGCCAGAAAATTAAACTGCGACCTTCGTTTTTTTAATAAAGTCAAAAAAATTTTCAGAAAAGAGTGTGAATGATGGAGTTGGAAGATGCGCAGGCACGTAAAAGTTCGTTATCCGGAAGTGATCTTCTATAACTGGAAAATTTATTTAAAGGAGAAAAAAAATAACACAGTTCCATTCATTCTTAATCACTTCAGTAGGTATGTGAGCAAATTTCATGCATTTTCGTGAAAAAATCACACTATTAATGTGTCGCAAAGTTTCGCGTTGTTGAGTGGAAGAAAATATTCTTTTGAGAACACCTGGTAATAATTAAAATAATTCGGATTGTTTAAAATTCTTATTAAAATCCTCTCAGAAGAAGTAACGGAGGCGACAGTCGGAGATTATCCATTATTTGATTAACGACTCTCATGTAACAACACAACAAGAAAGCACAAACGAACACACCATCACATAGCACACGCTAGACAGAGAATGAAAATAATATACAAAAATTTTTTAGTATATGTGATTAAATGTTTTAAAATTTGTTTTAATTCCTAATTTAATTTATTTAATTATCTTGATGCTATAAAATAATATACAGGATGTCCACATTTATCGTGGTTCAATAGCTAATTTCTAAACCGTTAGCGATAGACATATAGTTCCAATTGGAAAAATGCTTTAAATAAAGGGAAGAATTATATTTTATGTTTTTTGAGTCACTAAATATATTTCTGAAAAAGTTACGAATTCTAACTTTTTATACGGTCCCCCGGTCCTATTAGTCATAATTAGTAAAATATTCTTGACACTCTAACATTTTAACCAAAAAAAGTCCCACTCTTCAGCGACTAAAACTAAGCGAGTTATGAAGCTTTGAATTTCATGATTTTTAACCAATCAGCGGTCTTGTCGAGCAAGTGCTACGCATTGATTGGTACTGTCTTCAAGATGGTAATAGAAATGGGTCTAAAGTAGTCTAAGTAAATGATATTCAAAGCTCCATAACTCGGACAATTTTAGTCGCAGAAGAGTGGGACTTTTTTTGTTTAAAATGTTAGAGTGTCAAGAATATTTTCCTAAATATAATTCTTCCCTTCATTTACAGCATTTTTCCAGTTGGAACTGTATGTCTATCTCTAACGGTTTAGAAATTAGCTATTGGACCACGATAAGTGTGGACTCCCTGTATAAGAAAAACACGGAAGTAGCACGCAGCGCCACCTTTCGACACTCTTGGACTTAGAGAGTTTCAACAACAACCTTAACGAATTTATGGGAAAATGAAAAGGAAGCAGCGAACAACATATCCTCTTATCAAAACTGTTTCAAAAATGCATTTAAGGAGTTTGATAACTAATAAAAGGAGTTTGTTAAAATGTTAATACGTGGTTTTACTTGCGGAGTTATTTTTATAATTTCTAATAAGCAATGCTGGAAATCCTTGGCCAAAGAAAAGAAGTCATAATTTATAATTTAGTTTTCATTTACCGAGTTTTGGATGATCCGAGGTGGTGACGGACCCAATACAATCGGATAATGTAGGTTCTACTGTTTTATAATGCTCATAATTTTGCATTCAGTTTTTTGAACTCAATTATTTTTCGTTTAAAAACTAATAATTGTATTAGAAGAGACCTGAAAAAAAATGTATAATCGAATTCCCCTATATTTTTCCATTAGCTACGCCATTTAGCTCTGCTCTATTCTTCGGATTTGCTTTAAGAAGCAGTAATTAAATATGCTATTTTTAATAATTAGTGTGCAAGTTTTGATTCCGAGGAAGTTTCATCCTATCTCATTGCCTTTATCAAACTTTCATTATTAGTGTTATTTCGGAGCAAATTTTTTGCGTGAATTCATATTTCTTGTGGAGTAAAAATGCCTCATCTGGACGAACAAAAAAGCAATGTTAAATTACTTTCTTAAGAGCCATTATACATATTTAATGAGCCAAAGGTTCTGTTCTACGTTTAATTAATGAGGGTTTTTTTTTTTTCAAAGTGTCTGCCATTAATTATTGAAAGGGAATTTTTTTCCCTTCACAATGAAGCCTATTAATTTTAAAAAAATTTCTGAAAGGATTTATTAAATGTATAATATGTGAGAGTGGAACAAATCGGTGTAGAATGTATTAAGCTCCGAACTGAAATTCTGGCAAATGTTGGGTCGAAAATTCGCATTATACCGATTTAATTTGCGTTATTAGTTTTATTATTTATTCACTAATCAATATGAATTTCCATTTATTGCATACAATAATATTTTATATTATTAAATATTTAGTGGTAAAATTTTATCTGTTTTGAGATATAAATAGATATTTAGCAAATTTCCCATGTGAAGTTATTTTCTGTTGCTTGCTTATAATTATTATTAACTTATATTTTTTCATCGATGTAAATAATATCCTTGAAACAAAATATAATTCTTCATCTATAAACCCCTGCGAAACTTTTGCGTATTTAATCTCCCCCACCAAAAAAGCGATTTAGTGTTTTGTTGGGTTTTTGAAATTAAATACTCTTCCAAGTGCATACAGAAAATGGAAAAGACAGTTTATTGATGCGAACATATTTACAGTTTACTATACCTTTTGTTGATTCCCACCTGCGGGCACCATGAGTGCGTGAATGAGAAGCCGCCTCGCTTGAGAAGCGGGTTCTCGCTCCTGATTGTGGGTACAGAAATGGTGGGGGTCGAGTAAGCGGGTTCTCGCTCCTGATTGTGGGTTCAGAAATGGTGGGGGTCGAGTAAGCGGGTTCTCGATCCTGATTCTGGGTACAGAAATGGTGGGGGTCGAGTAAGCGGGTTCTCGGCCCAGATTGTGGGTATAGAAATGGTGGGGGTCGAGTTGCCCACCTTCTGTGATAGTACGTCCCTCTTTCGGGAGGGGTCGGGCCGTGGCTGGTCATGACCGTTAGGACACTGGCCTCAATACATGAGCTGTTTCAGCGGCTGTCATTCAAGGTCTCTAGATGCTTAGGAAGGACAGGGGTAACTCCGTTTGTGGTTATACCTATTTGCGATGTTCTTGGCCTTTTTTTAAGGTGGTTCTTTCTAATGGAGTACGAAGGATGATAACAAACAACAGTTTATTTACATGATGACATTCAGGACAAACACCAAAATAACGGAGAGCACCTAGAAAATAATTGTTGCGACCCTTCGCGGTCAGCAGCGTCACGATTAGAACAAATGATGCGGCCCTTCGCGGCCAGCTTCACAAAGCACCATGAGAATAAGCGCTGGGGCCCTTCGAGGCCAGATTCACAAAGCACCATGAGAATAAGCGCTGGGGCCCTTCGAGGCCAGATTCACAAAGCACCATGAGAATAAGCGCTGGGGCCCTTCGCGGCCAGCTTCACAAAGCACCATGAGAATAAGCGTTGGGGCCCTTCGAGGCCAGATTCACAAAGCACAATTGAGAATAAGCCCTTCGCGGCCAATAACAGCACAAACAGAAAGATACGCCGGGACCCTTCGCGGTGAGCCACGTCAAAAATCCACGTTAACAATTTAAGAATAATGACAATGTTTTAAGATTTAACAATAGTTACCGTTGTTGACAATTTAAGAATAGTAATAATTCACATAACGTAGTTGTCTTTTTCCTCCGCTCCTCTGCAGATTTAGTGGACTGATTTAGTTTTTTTTTATGAGACGGCTTTGCATTATTGGTTCTTCATACTCTTCTCTTTTTTATCGTTTTGAGGTTTTCCTTTTCTATTTTTTGAGTCGCCACAAAGCAATTTTCTCTTCTTTGATAGCATTTTTTTCCGTTTTCTCTTTTCTTCTGATATTCAATTTTGTATGAATTTGTTTTTACATGAGAAAAAATGAATAAAAATCGATTTTTTTTTGCAAGCGAGGAAATAATGGAATAAATAAATTTCAATTCTTTTTAAAATTTTGACTAAAATAATTCTTTGTAATATTTAAATCATCAAAAAAAAAAAAGAAAATATTGGAAATCGGAATAAATTGGAAATGCTTTCCATCGGATCATTTGACGGAAAGGTCACATAGGAATGGCCCTCACAGACTATCAACTATCTCACAACCTAAGAAAATCCTCTTCGGTCGGGTATACGTAGCTGCCCCTAGTATCCCGTTTTACCCCACAAGAAGTATCCGGTTTTACTCCGAGTGCAGAGGTCATATTTAAACGAAATGGAACAGCTCAATTATTGGAGTAAATCCTTATTCTTTGATAGGGTAAGAATCCTTAGTAAACGTATAATAAGCTGGACTAAAAATGGTTTTTAAAAGTGTTATGATTTTTAAGTAAGGATAGTTTAAAATCGTACGAACATTGAAGAGGTGACGTCATAAAACAAATAAACCTTCACAGACGAAGTGAATTTAAAAACTACAAAATGGAAACTATGACCATCCTTTTTTACTTTCTCGTATACGAAGTATACAAAGAGAAAGTATTGTCATCGTCAAAAAATTCGAACTCAAGATTTTGACGAATTTCCACGCTTTAGACCTCCCCGAGCCCGAAAAACACAATTTTGGAATTATGTCTGTCTGTGAACACGATAACTCGAAAACTATTAGAACTACGGAGATGAAATTTGGTATGTGGTCTTTAAACATAATTTGTAACTTTCTATTAAATTTTGGACAAACTCCGTCTACGGGAAGTCTGCCTGTCTGTCCGCGGTCATGCGAACACTATAACTCAAAAATTTGAATGATGGATAAAATTTGGTACACAGTTTTATCGTCATGAATGTAGGTCCGTATAAAATTTTGGGCCAAATCCGTCAACGGGCTGTCTGTCTGTCGGTCTGTATAATCGCATACTTGTTCACGTTTGAAACGAACTCCATACGCATGCGTACTGGTAGCAATGCCTGTGCACGCGGAAGGTTTACGCCACTTTGTCTTTGAGACGGTAAGAGTGGAAAATCGGTTCGCATTTAATCGCTACGCATCTCTTTGAATTTGATTCTTTACGTAAATATTTTACAATCGCTATAATCTACAATGAAAACCTTCTGATAGTCATTGGATTTTGGGTTACAGTAGGTTCGATTATTTTTATCCACGCGAGGGGGGGGGAGGGAAACAGCACCTTTTTGGGAAAGCATACGAGAAAGTTTAGGGGAGACCACTCCCGCTGGTTCTTCCCTAGGGTGGAGAATAATTTAGTATTTGTCCACTAGAAAGAAGAATTAATAACGCCAAAATCAAAGTGTCCCGTTTTACCCCAGTCTTCCCTATATGTTTCATAGAGGGCATAAGAATTGTAGAAAAGCTTAGGTGGGACATGGGACAAAAAGATTGGGAAACACTGGTTTGGAGCCTCAAGAAGAGTGAAATCTAATGGCTTAGAGGCACAGCATCTCTACTGTCCGTTAGGAAAATGTTGAAAATGAAATTTTCGCAATAATTATCCTAGAGCAAATAAAACAAACAGATACCATTTTTTAATATCTTCGTCGTGTCGAAAATAATTATATTCCCATTGCGATATGTATTTAATGTATGTCATAATTATCATTTTGTAAAAACATCTGAAGAAACAAAGAAAAAGAGTACGAAGTAGTTATTCCATCAGAATATTCCAAGTAAAAAAATGCAAACGATCTTCTTAAAAACATATTCTGTTTCTGCTAACCAGTGAACTGATTTTTTTTTCACGAGTTAACTGTTATTCAACATTTATGTCCCACGTTTAATTATGTGTATTATATTATGCTACAGCGACCAAAGGTTAACGAACTATTGGCATAAAAAGAGAGAGAGAGAGTAAACGGTGCTAAAAAAAGGGGGGGGGGACATTTGTTCAGCTTTTTTACTTGCTTGAATTAGAGTCTGTATTTCTGATGGAAAAACGTTGAAAATATGGAAGGACCGGTAATTCATATAGTACAAACATTTGTCTGAATGGTTAACTAATCGTTTAAAAATGACACCGCTTAGAAAGATGTAGACAAATCAAGTTTTCCCCCCTAAAAAAAACAAAGGGCTTTTTACAGCATAAGTTAGTTTGCTTTATAGTGTTTTAAATAAGTTAAATCTCTTATTTAATGTATATAAATTTTATTTTGTTTATAAAATCATTTGTTGCGTCGTTGCCTTTTGTTCGAATCGTCTAATCATTTATATCTTCTATTACATGTAATTCAATATAAATGATAGATTCATCGTTAGAAAGTGCTTCTCATTGTATTTGGTAAAATAATAAATAACAACCTATAAATAGTCATTATTTCTAACAAAGAATATTTCTTTGAAGTTTTAAGAATAGAATTCATGGTTTTTCCTCTAAATAAACATGTGAAGTTCTGATAAAAGCAAATCATATTTTATCCACTTGATGCCCGATTTGCCAACACAAGTTGGTTGATTTAATATTTTCTTAAATGTTCTAATTATTCAGGAACTCACGGTTTTAGCATCCTTATGGCGATGTTCCACTGATGTCGTGCAATAAATTGCCAAAAAACTAAAACTGTTGAAAACTAACAAACTAAAACTGCTGAAAATATATCGGATGACAGCAGTCATTTAAAAATTTTCGTAAACAAAATAAATCAATAAGATATCTCAAAACAAAATCATTGAAAAGACTTTTGATTATTTTTTTCTATCATAAATATAAGCATGTATGGCTTAGAGGTAGTAGAATAAAATTATTCATTGTCTTGTTCTGCCATAAATTTCATTTAAATATGAATTGTTTATCTTGTACATTATTTACAAAATCACATTTGCAAATCTGTCGTTTCTTTTGTGACAGTAAAATCTTAATATTTTATATTCATTTTCATTATTTGCATACAATTTATTTTACTATCATACTCCTTTTAAAACGCTTTCCTCAGAAACTGATAAATTGTTTTAAAAATAGCTCTTTATAAAAGCAAACGTTTTCAGTTACTATTTTATGAGCTCAAAATAATTTTCCCTTCAAATAAGATTTAAAAAATGTTCCTGGCTGTAATCAAAAGATTCTAAATTCACCATCAAAAAACTAAAAGAATGACGTTAATAAAATAATAATAAACATAAAATAAAGCACAGTATTGAAATTTTTACTTGTATGACAATAACATCACGGATTTTAAAACCATTCAAATGAGTCATCTTAAAAAGTGATTGATGAAAAACCAATTTCTGTTAAGTTTTTTTCTTAAATTTTATTTATTTCATTCCTTAACCTTATGATCAATGAAAAAAAGTACAATCTTTTTCTCACGTATCAGAAGATCTCGCGATAATATTTAGAAACATAAACAATTTATCCACTGTTTAGTTTCCCATGGCTATAGCGTTGACAGGTTGTGGCACTAGATAAGCATTTCAGACGATTTCCTTCAAACCACAGGGCTGATAAAAGTAGCAGCCGGTGGTTTAGTCATTGTGGGCTAGCTCCCAACCGAACGGAATTAACAAAATGGTCTTCAATTGCCTGTAATTCTGAATCGCGGCATTCATTTTATTACTGGAATGTTTATTCATCGCAATTGTTCCTCACACGTGATTGGACTAATTAAACGTCGAGGAATCGCTTTAGAATGGAATGTCCACGGCGATTGGTGTTTGTGTTTGCATTTACTGTCGGATAATTAATATGCATAGTTGATTGCATCGCTTCCGAACGCCAGCAATGAGCGATGGAACATTCCATGATTCGTCTGGTAATGAAATTTTTAAAACTTTTGAAGCTGAGAGCAGAGAGTGTGCTGCTGTTGCCACGTGCAGAGCTGAAATTAAAATTCCGTCTTCGAAGGTAAGGCTTGTCAAATAGTTGATGGTTGTCATGGATTTTGTTGTCTTTTGGCGGGAAAATGATAGAATTCTGTATTTTTAAATCGATTCCTTTTAGCTTTTGGGTACGCTGTTGTGGAAAAATTATTTTGGTTTCTCTTAGATTTTGTATTGGCAAAAGCTGCTTTTCTCTTTACTTCAGTTAAAACTTTTGGATTCCATGTAAACTTTTCGTTTCCCGTGTTGCGCGGTTCTATATTATATGGAATTTAAAAATCTTGCATTTTTGTGTAACTTTTGTTAACAAGGTTTTCTTTTTTTTGGGGGGGGGGGGGGCATTCAGTGGTGTAGTCGCAAAATAAGCAGTGCCGGGACGCTCTTAAAGCAGTACCGGAACGCTACAACCTGATGGGTGACAAAAATCGTACTGTTTTAAGGACCTTTTCACGATTTGTTCTTATTTATTTCTCGTGGAAGAAAAAAGCAGTGCCCGAACGGCGTTCCGCCTCCACTACACTCCTAGGGATATTCATTCCTATCCAAAAAATAGGTAACACCAAATAAAATTGCTTTACATCTATTGGTTCTAGTCAATTTTTATTTATTTATTTTTTTTTGTTACAGAAAATGTTGATAGTATTTCTTCTTTTTGTAAATTATGATTTTTAATTAACTAAAAACCTAATTTTACTGTTATGAAATTTTAAATTAAGGATATATAATTTCCAGTGCAAGAAATGATGCTGTGCTTTTTAACCATTGTAAATGTTTTTACACTCTGTTTTGCTGAAAAACGGTGAAAGTTTGATATAAGCCTTCAAAACTTTTAGAAAACACATACGCAAAAACTTTAAGAAATCATAGCACATTTTTCCATTGTTTTATCCCATAATATCTTCGATGTCCACTTGATG
>BGPR01004025.1:35646-48089 GCA_013235015.1 Araneus ventricosus
AAATTTGCCATCACGTCGAATGAAAATATTACGTCCATTTTTATTACTGCATTTATTTTCCTGCGCGTTGGCACTGACATCAAATAAAACGAGTTTTAATTAGTGTGTTTATTTATTTGCGTATTGTCAGTCTGCCTTGCAAAAAATACTTATTCGATCACTGCACAAAACGCAATTAGCCTAGATAAATATAAGAGCTAGATTCAAATTGATGTTTTTTTTTTAATGCGACAATTTTTATCTTTGCTCACAGAAACAAATTTTGACTTGCATTTCTGCTTTAATATAATTAAGTTTTCCTTTAATTGAGTTTACAATGAGTTCTTTTTTTGATTCTTCACTGTGATGCTCTATAACATCATCTCTCATCAGGTTAATCAACTTGTGTTATGAAGCACATTTATTGTAGAGTGTGAGCACATCTAACTACACGCAGTTTTATCTCCAAACAAAAACTTCCTTATTGTTGCCACAACCTAGTTAATAAAATAATATAGTTTAAGAAATACGCAAAAACAAAATTTGGCGCGTATCCGTACAGAGAGGGAAATAAAGATATCAAGGTCATTGTTTTCATAAAATCGTTTGCGCATTTCTCACATGATATAATTTTCTAACAGAGGTAGTATTCATTTTTTTTATTTATTGTTATTAGTTATGCAGCCAATGATTTAAAAGTGAATCGTTTTCAGAATATACCAACTCGAGTCACTACCGATTTTTTTCGCTTTAATACTAGTATTAAATTATTTTTTTTCTTTCAATTTAATTTATGATAAGTGAATCTTTATATTTATTTTTCGTTTACGTAATTTTTTGTTTTAATATTTAACAAATCACACACAGTAGAATTGCATTTTTTTGGTGCAAAGCTTCCTTTTTTTTTTTAATCTCTACTTAGGGATTCTGCTAAGAAATCTGGCGAGAAAAAGTTCTGTCTTGGTATTCTCTTTTGGAATTTTATCGTATTTATTTGTAACAGTACTTTTTTGCCTGTTAATCTAAAAAAATTTTGCTCTTTTTTTAGGGAGCGGAGCGAGAATGCTGGGAGTTCCACAATGTGACCCTAACCAGGGTATGTAAAAAATTTCTTCAAAATTTCTTTGAACTAACTATCTTCCTACAGATCATCTATAGCAAAAAAATTATTTATATTTCATTTGAACCTTTATATAATATTTTTTTTTCAGTTTCCATAGTATTTACTTATTTTGAAACTTGTCAAACTGATTTCATCTTAAAGAATAACGAGTTGGAAAAATATTCTTATTGAAGAATATTGGTCACATTTCTACAATAAAATTATTTATTTATCTTTCTTCCGTGCATTCTTATTGACGTAGTTAGAAAAGCCTGCTGAGGTATAAATTATTTCAAAACAGGTGAAATATGCTGTGCAATGTTGGCACCTTTCCCAAACTTTTAGAAGAGTAATATGAAAATAAGGTTTTTTTGTAAATATCTTTATTCTTTTTTGTAAATATATATTTTCCAGTTGTCGTCATTTTATTGGTATAAATTTTATTTGCTTAATGTAATGCTAATAAATTCGTTTGGTATTTTGATGCAGATGATTTTGCATGTTTTTATTAGTATTATTTTTAAACAAATAAAATGATTCTGAGAGTTTTGACTTCTGAAGTAAAAGTATTTTGTTTTTCAAATTTCTGTTTAGTTTGTTAAATAAGTATTCTTTTTCATGTTATTAAATTACTTATCTTAGTGGTATAATATTAGATATTTTTTAAAAAAGTGTTTAGAGAGAATCCTATTAAGTATAATTCATTTTTGCAATTAGAATTTAGATAACATTGTCATTAAAATTTTTATCCAGAGTTATAATAAATTAGGTTTTTATTGCAATTTTCAATATAATTTTAGACTTTTCGGAACCTCTCTCTCTCTCTCTCTCTCTCTCTATATATATATATATATATATATATATATATATATACACATAGAGAGAGAGATCTATATATATATATATATAGAGAGAGAGAGAGAGAGCTATGGGAATGTTAAAAAAGAAAATTATGTCCATAAATCTTAATGTACTGTACGACTTTTCAATATCTTAGTATTAGTTAATGGAATAATATTTGTGGAGTGAAAATTCTTTACTTTGCGGTATTTTAATTGTGAATGTGAAAAGCATAGGTTGAAAAAATAATTAAATTACCTAGAACATTTTACTCCATATAAAACCATATAAAAATCATTGTTTCGCGACACCGAGATTATATTTCTATAATTTTTCTTTCACTGAAGATTCTGAAGTACTATTAACTTTTAAGATTTCAGATTTAAAATAAAAATAAATAAATAAATAATTGAGGTATTGAAAATTGGAGAATAAAATCATGCAATTCAAAACTTTTATATCCTCTAAAAACGTTCTGAAAAAAATTGCCGGAATCGAAAGATATTAGCTATGAATAAATTTTTTCCAATTTATTATTAAATTTTCTAGATATTTGTAAAAGAAATTAAAAGCTCCAAATTGAAAATGAATTAACGTTCTGTCTTTTCGTATCAGGAATATGGGTTCGCTGCTTCAGCAATTTTTCCGTGGCTTGCTTTCTATCCAAATATAGTCTTGACTATAATAGAAAAATATCGAAAACTTAAAGTTCGAATTTTTATTGCATTTATTGGCAAATTCGTGCTTTCTCATTATCTATCTGATCTCAAAAGAATGTGCAAACATTTTGTGTAAAGGGACCAAAAATACCCAACTTATTATTATGGTGGAAAAACCAATTTCGCATTTTAGAAACATTTTCCATGTATCTCCATCTTTACAGCCTTGTATTTTTATGTTCTTTTGCTCCATTTTTTATTGTGTTTTTACAAAACTTCGTGCGGCAAAATATCTAAAGGGGGAAAGATGAATTTGCATAAAAATAAACTGAGTATAAGAGGAGTTTGAAAAATTGTTCCTCGTTCTCGGAGTGATTTGGGGTAGAACATCATTTTTTATTCTCTTTGTATTTTTTTCCTCCTTCTTGTGTAAAAACTTAAATCGTACGTGTTAGGAATGCACGTTTTCGATTCTTTGCATAACGATGCGGTTATTTCTTTTTTGTTTTGCCACCAAAAGAATAATGTTTAAAACTAATACAAATGATGTAATTTGTTGCAACATGGAAAACGATATGCTGCTTCATTTTTGTAAGAAAAATACTCTTATGTAATAAGTACTTTTCAAGAGGTCAAATTTAACTTAAAAAATCGTTAATTTTTTTGTTGCTACACTCCTTTATTAAAACTGAGTCGTTTTATGCGATATAAATTTGAATTGCTTTTATTTTACCCATTTTTAAGAAAATAATTTACTCTAAGTCCATTTTTTTTTTCTTTTACTTGAAAAATGTTAGTGCAAGTTACAAAAATAATTAGTTAAGCGTTTTAGTGATTTCTTTTTACAGCTCAAAATCGACTGTTTGTAAATAATGCGTATAATATGATTTGGTTCAATGCGTGGTAAAAAAAATGCTTTTGAAATAAAATTCGAACCATTAAGTTTCGTTTAAAGAGTACTTAAATATTTGCACTGAAGCATTTTTTATTACAATAATAATAAGTCATTTTTAATTTTTCTTTGAGTGATTAACTTTAATACAATCCTGTTCTTTAAAAATGTGAAATATTGTCAGCTAATGGGACTGAATTAGTTTATTATGAATTTTTTTTTACTGAGCTATAACACCATTTCATGGAATGAAATTTCGCAAAAAGCATTAATTGAGCTTAATGTACATGTTATTGCATTAAATAACCACCATAGGGAATAAATTATTGATTTACAGCTGCTACTTAAATTCAATAAGTTAATTGTCTAATAATGATTTTTTTTTATTCCGTTAATATATTGAAAATTAGAATAAAGGAAAAGATATGTAAAACGCAATAAATATTCTTTATTTTGCTTAGGTGCTATCTTACTTTATTTACTTAATCTCTACTTTTATGGCTTGATTTTTGTTCTTATTTATATTTTTATAAATTTTCTGATGTAGATAGCTTTATCTTCATTAGTATTACTAATAACGTATTTTATTAGAACAAATATGCCTAATGGTATACCATTAGTATACATATACTAATGACAAATATTTGAATGCGTAATAAAGTAATTGTTATTATTTCTTTCTTTTGAATAATTTTCGCGTCAGACTGATTTGTCAGCACACGAATCGTTTGTTTAATTTTGTAAGTTATTCCAAACGATAATTTAGCGGACAAATAAAATTCGGAAATTGAAGTTGAAGAATTTGGCATTAATTAATTTTAGTTCCACTATATTCTCATCATGTGAAACACTTCAATGTTTTATAGTTTTTAAAATGCTAAATTCGAACGGAATTTAGTGCGTGCGTAAGCGGAGGAAATTATAGTTAAGTTTACATAATGAAGCAATTTTATTTTTTTTCTGCAATTCAATTTTTTCTACCAGTATTTATAAAACGGCGTTGTATTTTTGTATAGAGAAGAAATTTTGTCATTTCTTTCATTTTTATTTTATTGCATACAAAGTATGTAATTTGAAAATATTGGAATCGTAGAAAAATTACTTCGGAATATTGTCGGATCACCCCGTTTTAGATCTCCTTCAGCAAGAGAAAAAATATCAAATATGCAACGACCCAAATTTGTATATCTTCAAGAATTTTGAATCCAAATCCATCGGCGAAAAAGAACTTTCTTCTCTAAACTAAAATTTATTTTCTCCATTTTTACAGGAAGTTATACAATAATTAACGATTTTTAAAAATATAAACCTGCTTTGAAGTTCACTTAGAAATGAAAAATATGCATTAAAAATGTGTATTATTTTCAAATCCCGCAAATCCTTTTTTTCCCCTATATGGATTTGAGTCATACTATAGGAACTTTTTCCAGAATTGTTCTTAGTTCTGTGTTGCCATCGTTGCTGAGCAAACTGACAATAAATTCTTTGTAATGCCATTTAACCATATTACATTGATATTAACTTTTAATTCCTGCTGGCATTGCATCCAGTAAACAGCTACAGTAGAACGTTTTATGATTAGAATAATTATATAAACAATAATAAACGGCATTATTATTAAAACAATGTCAAATTAACAATATCTATACTTATAAAAGGCAATGTTTGTGTGCGTGTGTGTGTGTTTGTCTGCGATGTCCAGACGAATCTATCGCACTTACAGCCATGAAATTTGGTACACAGGTAGTCGTAATGGTGACTGAATGCACCTCGAAGCCGAAATTTTAAATTTTAATCTAGAATTTTTTTTATTTAATGTTTTGTGTTGTTTTGGTTGTTTTTTCGCGCTAATTTCTCAATAGAATGGTTTCAAATAACTGTACGACAAAAATGGATACACCATCGGAAAGAGGACGCGATTTCCGTTCTAATGAAGTCAGTTTTGAATTTATAACGTAATTTACTGAATTTTGAGAAATTTTTAAAAAATACCCAGTTTTGGCATCAAGATGTTAGTTTTGATTTTAAATTTGTTGCATCCGACTTTCTAATAACACTATTATTTTCAATTTTTTTCAGCTTATAACTAGAACGGTTCTCTCTTATTTAAAACAAGAACGGTTAAAATATCTTTTCCCGTTTTTTTTAAATTAAATTATTCCTGGGCAGATGAAAGTTATTTTTGTCGAGCGAAATTTCTTCAGCGACAATCTTTCGGAACGCAGCTTTCAATTTGATTGGATGAAGGGTCAGGTGACGTCATAACCTTCGGAGCTTTTTGTCATGTTCTAAGAATTTTTTTTTTTTTTTCATTTTGTTGAAGTCCTGATTCCACGGGCAACAATTTTTTAATTTTTTTTTGGATTAATGTACTCTGTACTGTTTTTCTACATGTTATTATCGCGGGAAAAATAAGCCGGAAAATCTATAATGTGTATCTTTTGTTTTGAAAACTTTTTCGTGTCATTGTGGGCGATTTTTTTTTATTTTTATTTTGTGGAAGTCCTGATTCCACGGGCATCGCCGTGCGCGTACTGCTAGTATATATATATAAAATAAGCTATTCTTAAATTTAATAATCGTTGTAAAACGAGTTAAATATCGTATAAATGCCTATTTATTGTTTACATCGTTGTCATGACGAAAGGGAATGGTTTTGTTTACAATCGCGTCGCAGTGACGTCACGCTGACGTATTCTTGTTAGTTCCCTAGTCGGCCACAGATGGCGTACTGTCTATGTGAGGTGTAATGTTAAAAAAAGTTGCCATTAAGGTCTATGGGAGTGAGACCTCTGATTCTTTTTCTCTGTGCATAGCTAGATAGCATCCGGACTAGATGGGACCGAACCCTGTCCGGATTAAATAGAATTTGCCTTAAAATGAACGTAATACAAGTTTTAGATGGGTAGAACGATAAATTTTTTTTTTTTTTTCATAAATACATACAACTTTTCCTACAGCCTTATTTTAGTTTTAATACTAGCTGATGTAGGATGAACGAAATAAAACATCTTTGTACACAATTAAAATACATACTTTGTACATAAATGATTTTTAAAATCCCGTCTGGATTAACCTGATGTCCGGACAAACGAGACTCTACTGTATTTTCAAATCTGAAAATCCTTTTTTACCTTTCGTATATGGATTTGAGTCATTCTGTAGAACTTTTTACAGAATTGTTTTTAGTTCTGTGTTGCCATCACTACCCCTAAGCAAGTTTTGCTCCAATAAATTCTTTGCAATGTCGTTTAGCGATATTGCTCTGATAATAACTTTCAATTCCTACTGGCTTTACATCCAGACACTTCTTCAGCTCTCGTCTTGTTATTAATAGTGACATTGTAAGTGCTCTCGATTGCAACAGGAAATAATATTAAATATTGAAGTGTCTGGAATGGCCATTCTTTTCTTCTTTCCATTACCTGGACTCGAAGGTACAGTAATTGCTTTATCCCTTACAGAGCAACATTTATTTGTCATCGGGGTTTCTTAAGCTTTGTGTTGAATTTGATATAGAAAATCCTAGAATTTTCTGAAAATATTTTGGGAATTTTGTTTTGAATGAACCGTATTATTATTACCATATTTCTTTTAATAAATGAATAGTGTTCTTAAAGTTTTTGTGCAATTTCATCTAGTTATAACTTAATAGTATGATATATATAGGATGTCCATGCTACTCGTGGCTTAATAGCTAATTTCTAAACCGTTAGAGATAAGCATATGCTTCCTTTGAGAAAGCATATGCTTATCTCTAACGGTTTGTCCATGCTACTCGTGGCTTAATAGCTAATTTCTAAACCGTTAGAGATAAGCATATGCTTCCTTTGAGAAAATGCTTTACATCATTTAAACAATTATGCTGTTTAAGTCACTAAATATGTTGCTAAAAAATTGCTAAATCTTTGTTTTTATACAATCCTAGGTCTTATTAGTCATATCTATACATATGTAAAACGCTATGGTACCTGGCACAGAAAAGAGGTTAATTTCTTTTCTGGCGATGGCAACGATCTGTTTGTTTGCGAAACAAAACCTGTAGACATATTAGACATAACTTCATAGGCATACCCTGCTACTATATTCGTTCTGGTGCAAAACAACTTTTTCTCGAAAAAGAAATTGAAATTATTTAAGAGATTAGTTAGAAATGAAGCAGATGGACTCGGACGAGCTACAAAACGTTCAGATCAATGTCATAGTGGATGGTGTGCATATAAGTCGGAGTGTTAAATTAACAAATTGAGGTGAACGCCATGGAGCTTACTGTTGTGAAGATCGTGTATTGGGCACTGTTCCGTTATATGCAAGCTACTTGGCACACTTTTAGTCTTGGCGAATTTCATTGGAGCGCTGAATCGCCAGTGTGGCTCAATTTCTTTCTTGACTATAGTAGACGCTATGAAACTTTGAATTTCATTACTTTTGGTCAATTAATGGCTGCATCGTGCTTGAGTCGTCCGTTAATTGGCGGACCTCCTTCGAAACGGTCCTTGAAATGGTCTAAAATAAAGCTGCGTAACTTGGTCAGTTTTAGTAGCAGAAATGTGGATTTTTTTTTTCATTAAAATGCTAGTGTGTTAAGACAATTTTATGAAATACGATTAATGGAGACGGGGACTTTTTCATAATTTTTTCAGTACTACATTTATTGACTCAAACAGCATAATATATTGTTACAAAAATCATCAGGTGGAAGTACGGAGAATGAATATAGCTGAATAATGGAAAATGAAGAAATTCCAGAGAACCCGAAGCACAGGTAACAAGAAAAACAGCCTTTATACGAATTAACAATACAAGTAGACAGCAAATCATTGATTAACTCTTTAATCCGAAGGCGACTTTTTTCATCGAGCCCCTTTAAAACCAGGACTTTTTGGGAGGAACCGACATGAATTGGACTCTCCTCACCTGGGTGGTCATTTACCCACCCCCTGCTGTAACCTTCCCTCAAGGCTCACGAAAATGGGCTGTGACGGGCAAGGATAATTGGACCCCTATCGCGCTTATCTCCTAAGTGCTCTCAAAACCTCCCCTCGAAAGAAACAAATGCCTCAGACCGGTCTTCGTCGCTGTTAAAGGGAAATTTCTAGACCGCTGCGGACCGTCTCGCTCGGTATGAGAGTGTTAATTAACAGTAACAGCACTCTCGATAAGTCTCGGCGTCTAATAGCTTACTAGCTCGCTCTACGAACAAAACTCCAAAGAGATTAACTCATTTGAGCACCTCGGGTATATGTAACTTTTTGACAGTGCGTGACGTCACATGGAATTCTCCAGAAGAATCTCCAGATCTCAGTTCCTAAGATAGTATTGCCATAATTCTTGTATTTTCTAGAACTTTCTTTTTGTCGCCAAGGTCCGAGTTCATTGGCTTGGCAACTATTGAGAATATCTGTAAATCTCTTTTTCCTACCATAAGGCTAATACGGCAGGGAAACGGTATTACAGATTCCTAACAATATAAAACTCTACGTCATTTAAAGCATTCTTCCATTTGGAAATATATGCTCATCTCTAATTGGCTAGAAATTAGCTGTTAGGCCACGATTAGAGTGTGAACATGATAACACAACAGGTCACATAAATGTGGGATTCCGTTCAATTAAACAAAATGCCCACGGAAGGGGTTACCTTTAAGGGGTAAGTAGTTCGGGTTTATGTCTAGGGGATTTACGGGTTTTTATCTGATTAAATTTAGAACAAAATATTACATAAAATAAATGAGTAGACTTCAAGTTAAATACAAACACATTTATTTGAATACTATAGGGAGAATTTACAGGGGGGAAAGATATATACACAAAAAGTTAACGAGAGTGATAGATGTTACGGGTTAAGAATATTACTGCATTAGAGATTTACAGATTAGAGAGCCATAAGGAAAGTTAGAAGGGACATAGTTACCATAGTGGGAAGATCGGAGGCTTAACTGCGCCAAGACTGATCTGATTTATAACAGATGTTTTGACATTTCGGCTGCCTGCGGTGTGCTGCCCTGCTCTCAGCGTGCCGTCTGGTTTTGTTAGGGAAAAAGAGGGCGCTGCTCGTAGTTCGTGCAGAGCAGAACTGTGGCTCCATCTATCGCTAAACAAATTAATCTAGCTCTTACATTCTTCTTTATACAGTGATTAAACTATTCTTTACGGGTAATATCCTACATATATATGGTAGACTTCTGATAGAAATTAGTTGCAATGTTCTCTCCTCGACTTTTTAATATGTGGCATGTTTTGGCACAATGTGGCATGTTTTGTCTGTAGCTTTATGATATAATAAAGAATATCGATTATGCATTTTAAACCTCATTCCTTTGATTGATTGCATCCAAAATTTGATACCGTATCGCATCTTTCGTGTCGAGACCATACCAAATTTCATTTATATAGCCTGTTGCATTTTTTGTATTGCCGCCTTGCGCTTTATTTTCTAGCGAAGTCAACGGTGATTCTTAATAAAATAAATAAGTAGCTAATTTTTTAGAAATTAAATTTCTAAGGATAAGCTTCTGCTAGAAACACACGAAACCATCAGAGAATTTACGCTTTCTTTCTACGAGCAACTTTGAAAACTGAGATTTATAAAATGTTTGTTAATTTAATGATTATAAATTCTGTTTGTCCTTAGAAAAGACTCCATTCTGCGTTGTGTTTTTGCTTTTAGCTCGATTATCATTTACGTGCATCTCCGGATGGGAAAATTCTAACGCATTTCAACTTATCTGAAGAGCATTAAATCATCATTCATAATTTCCTGATTGTGATACATCGACTGTTTAAAACACCTGCGCAGTTTCAGATGGATGGGGGGGGGGACTAATCTAAATGCAAATAAACATTTCGAGCTCTCTATTTGCTCGAACCAAATATGCATTCCTTATTCATTTGTAATAAAGCGTATTTATTCTTCAGTAGTTCCAAAATGATACCACTTTCGCATTTTAGAATAATGAAAATTCTTTTATTACTTTCTATAGTTTAAAATGTTCTCGAATCGATTTATTCTTTTTCGAATCACTTTATTCGAAACAGTTTTATCTAATCTAAAATCACATAATGAAGAAGAATTCGAAAATTTTGTATCGAGATGGGTTTTCTTCTTTGCAAATTAGAATAAGAAAGTAGAACTGAAAACCTAATGGAACATTAGATGCACTCGGTTCTTTTTTTTTATTCCATATGTTCATTCAATAGAAATGCAGATAAGAGTACATGTAAATTCTAAATAAATAATATTCAAGATTTATTTCGTGATATAAATGACTTAGACGCAGTTTCATTTCCTACGTTTTCTTTCTAGACTCTAAAATTGAAGTAGAATCTAGTCCATTTCTTTAAATAATTTAGAACATTTTATCAAACGAAATGTATTTCAGTAAAAATAAAACGACAGAAAAATTCAAAACTACTTTTACTTCGATGCAACTCTTCATTTCCTATAAGAAGCATCTATGATGCCACCAATTTATTCTTACTTTTATATTTATATCTTTTTCTTAAGTTCGTTCGTTTCTTCAGTTTCTATCTCTGGGTAATTTATTTCCAGAACAAGCATTTTTACTTCATGTTTCTCATAATGTCAGTAAATAAAGAACCTTGTGGTCTAAAAAATAGTAAGAAAGATGAAAAAAAAAATTTTTTTTTCATTCCGTGGCAATTCTTTTTTAATAATACTGTTTTTCGGTAGTTTTTACGCAGCTTTCTATTTCTCGCATAAATTTTTTCCCCCCAGCTGTCTTTTTTTATGACGTCAGTAACTTTTTAGAGGATTAAAATTCGTCAAAAAATGTCTCTTCTTGTTTTACTGTCGTGTGTGTTGGTGCGCGTAGAAATTGAATACATGGGACTTTTTTATTATTTTCGCTTTGACTTTTTTACCGACTTTTTTCGTATTAATGTAAAAACACGTATGTGTTACTTCCTGATAGGAGTTTTAAAATAGCCTAAAAGCAATATTCTTATCAAAGACTGATCTTTTTTACGTGCCGAAAGCAGCTGAGAACTTTATCATTCGATTTTTTTTTTTCTTCATGAGCGGATGATTTAATGATTCTTAGTATAAACTGAGTCCTTTTATTGATTCATGGTACTGATGAAATTTTTTTATTTCCATTATTTTGTTTATTTTTAGAATGCTTTATTATTATGTAATATTTTATTTAATATTATTAACTAGCAGAACGCGCACGGCGTTGCCCGTGGAATCAGGATTTCAACAAAAGAAAAAGAAAGAAACGACCACAATGACACGAAAAAGTTTTGAAAACAAAATCAAAACAAAAGATACACATTATTGATTTTCCAGCTTATTTTTCTCTGCGATAATGGCATATTATTGTCATAATTTTACTTTGATATTACTTCGTTTTTTTATAACGAAATGAACTTAATTCTTATAAAAACATACTTTCACATCTTTATTATAATCATGCTTTGAGGTACAGTATGCTTAATGTTTATTTTTAATCAAAAATTATATATATATATATATATATATATATATATATATATATATATATATATATATATATATATATATTTATATAATTTGCTTTATTTCAGCATTGGCATTTCACAATTTCAAGTCGGGACGTTCTGGTATTGCTGGCTTTACGACTGCGTCCAGCGAAGGGAATAAATCACGGCTGTTTTTTTTCCAGCCAGATGGCGTAGTCAGGGCGAAACCGGGAGAAACGGCGTGGTTCTTCACTGTCGGCATTCTCTCAATTTTTACGCGCGCTGAGGTACCACAACTTTATTTAACGTTTTTGAGTAAGAAATCTTACTACAGATATCACGCAAGATTTCACCATACCTTCCATCTGAAGAATGTGAGAACGAAGTTTCGGTTCGGGGGGTTGCCATAATTTCCGAAGCGCGTGTTGGCGGCTCGCTACAATTTCCTTCGTAGACCGCCAAGGTCAAACGCCAACCATACTAACTTGAGTAAAACAAGTATGCGATTA
>BGPR01004025.1:48099-60368 GCA_013235015.1 Araneus ventricosus
ATAGTTTCATTACTAATCGTTTAAAACTTCAATCGCTGGAAATCTTAAGCAAGGAAATTTACTTTTTGATCACTTTGTTCATCAAAATAAAAATATAATTTCTTCTTTTATTTTTAACACATAAGAAACCAATGCTCTTTTGTCATTTTTTCTCGTGCACTTTTCCATTATCATCTTGTTCCAGCCTAGTAAATAATAATGAAACTTCTTACTTTAGAAATTTAAATTCTAACAGGTTAGCCGCTAAACTTTTGAACAATGGATTTTCCCCGTGAACTTCCTTTTCACTTAGCTTTAGCTTTTCACAATCCTTTTGCATCATAAATATAAATGAAGCGCCGTGGACTTGTAAGAGAAAATTAGCATAATTTAAAGTCAGAAGACAAAGAATGTGCAGAGCCATCAGAACAATGGCCTTTATAAATTTTCCGAACATCATTACGGTGGCAGTTAAGTTTTCTGTGTGAAATAAACGTAAAGGTTAATGGTTTGTCCTTAGCACCGTTTGCCTGTTAGAAAATAGTTAAAAGTGAGAGGGGAAAAATATAAAAAGATTCAGAATACAAACCTGGCAGTAGCAATCGCAGGTGCATCGAATGCATTCTTAACACTTACGCAATTTCTTCCTTTTCGTTCGAAATTCTGAGCAGGAAAATCGTCTGCAATTATTTGATTCGATTTATTAAATATCGTTTTTAAACTTTTCGGAGAATGAAATTGGTTTTATCAGGCTGGCTATGCGAGTTTAATCATTAGCGGAAAATCAATTAGCGGAATATTCTTTTCAAATCTGAGTCTGGTTTCCAATTTATGGCTATCGGCTCGTCAGAATTCGCATTGATTGGGGAATGTTTATTTTCATTTTAACGATATCGCTCATTTAATTATTCCTTTATAAATGAAACATGCGTTGCCGGTTTTATTTGAAACATTCCTAATTCTATTGTGGCGTTGGTTTCATTGTTTTATTTTATGGTTTTAGGTTTCGAGCTTTTGAATGAAAATTTTATTCTTTTGAAATTGTTTAATATATTGGAGAACGATCTAATTAAATTAAATGAATCATTTTAATGATACATTATTCTTGTGGTATTAGATGAAAACTCTGTCAATGTTGCTTTTTAATTATAAAAGTATGTTGCATGTTTAAATAACATGTTGCGTATTATATTTATTAACGTGAGTGAGCTTCTGAGCTATCAGGAGTTTTAGTGCAAGGAGAAAATGTATTTCGTGTTGGTGATTTTCACTTTGCATGAAAATTTATTAAAATCGGAAATCATCCTGAAAGCAATACATAAATGATAATACAAGTACTTTTTGTGCTGGCACATACACACGCACAGCATTATGTATTCTGAGAAGAAAACTAATTGGATGATAGCAAAACATTTCTAATTTAACAGGAGGAAAAGCATGGAAATAATCTATTTAATATCCAGAATTCCTGACGCTCTCTTTGGGTCAATTTTGAAAGTAATTTTTGGGAATATGACTTCCCCCAAAACACAGAAGAGATGGAAATTTTTAGAAGAAAACATTGATTTCGTCGTTTTACTGACTCCTTTTTTATAGCGTACCTGTCGTAGTAAAGTTACGTTTTTACAAAAATTAACGGTGTATCAACCTATGAGCTTGACGATCTTGCTCTTAAATATTGTTGGAAATTATACGCAGTTTAACTTTCCTTCAGTCTCCTCATTCAATCTCCTAACCAATCACAAGCTATTGTGATGATGTCATGATGCAATACGTCATTGCGTGACGTCATATATATCCCATGATTCCTTTCACGGAGAGCCGGTAAGAGGCTTAGTGATGTACTCAGAACTGTGCTTGTAAAACGTCCTTTTATGTCTGTGTCTTTGTCTTACGTGCTATGTGTTTAAAATAAACGATGACCAAACCAGTTTCTAAGAATTTCCCCTTCAAATATTCATAATCTTTCACTTTTAAGTATTAAAATTATGCTAAATAAATTGCCTGGAATATTGTTCAAAATTAGAAAAAAAAATTAAATTTGTGTGCTTAAAATTAGATTTAAAAAATTTAAATTCTTGCCTATAGTTTTATGTGTACTATTGAAAATATTCTTTTGTGCATTCTGTAGCCACAATTTTTAAATTGACATTGATAATTTTAATACTTTCTTTTTCTTAATACCTATTGCGTCTCGGTTTCTTATTCTTTTTTTTTCTCTCCCTTTGTCTCTCTCACTCTTCCCCACCACCGGCTTAATTATTAAGATATTCCTTTTTTTATGCCTCTTCGCGTAATCCAAATAAAGATTCTTTACAAATTTGTTAAGATAATATAGACTCATCTGCATTTTTCGCTCTAAGCCCTTAAAAAAACACGCCGACTCAACTGATTTGCTCTCTATTTGGCGATATTGGCGCGAAAAAAAAATACGAACCTAACTGAAAATTAATGATGAGTACCCTTTGGCCATTCATTATCACTAGGCTACCACACTGGTAATTATTACATGAAGTAATTAGAACTAAAGAAGTGGAATAACAGCAAAAATTGCGCAATCATAGGCGTCTACACCAAATACTTTGACTGAAGCTGTCAGTGTTGTCATTAACAACTAATTTGTACCAGAAGTTTTATTTTTTAGAGCGTTCTTCTCCTCAAAATGCGATGAAATTCGCTTAATTACTCCACCGGAATTTTGCATCATTTGTTTTATCAGGTCTTCTTTTCATCCGAAATGTGCGCCATTTTTTCTCCTGGTGCAGATTTTTTTAAAAATGACTAATTCGAATATCATTTTGTTAAAAAAAATATATATACCTTTTTTCTTTATTTACTTCGAAATTCCCGTTATAGCATTGAGTAATATATTTATTAGTTTTGGTTGATTTTGATGCTATGCATTGTTTGCTGACATTCTGTAAAACGACTTTTTTGTCGTTCTACCTTCTTTGCATTTTTTGTTTTCGTCATTTAAATATTTATGAAATTCAGATTTCTTGTCATATGTCAACTAGAATGCTTCGAGCGCGTTAATTTAATAGAGTTTGCTGTGTTTTACTTTAAAAAAAAGTTTGTATACAGCTCGGAATTTGTTGACACAGCAACTGGCCAGGTGACGTTAAGATGAATGGAAAATGTCACGGCGATTATTAATTTTTGTAAAATAGTCATCTAGAAAATGCTGAATAAGAATTCGGTTTTTGTAGAATTTTTATCTATGGTATCTAGGTTTTATTGCGATTAATTATTCTTAATCTAAACGTTAAATCCTTATTTCATATCGAGTTATATCTGATGTTTCGCATGTTTTATTTAATTCTAACTTGACTTCATTTTTTGTATGTAAAGATGAAATTTTGTAATCGATTTTCAGTCATTCCATGATGTACTTGAGTTCTGAAATCCTGTACAGTTGTCTGTTCTCTATGGCAATGCAGTACTTTCAGAACTTAATTATCAATTAATCCTCGAATTTTATTTTGATTAAAAAATTATGAAATACAGTAAAGTATCTTTTATATGTTTCTTGTTGAGTGGTCTTTTAGTAGAAATAGAGAAGCGGACTGTTTTCGTTTCGAATTGCTTTTATTGTGCTAGAGCATTAGCGTAATGGCTCTCTCTTGACGAGAGGTTACAAGGGTTGCCAGTTGGCGGAGAGTTCCTTCGCCAAAGTTGGCGAGCGCGACACAATACGGAACATTCTCATTTATACGTCTTTTCGTCACAGTTATGATTCATTCGTTTGCATTGTAGTAATAAAGAAGTCGTAAAAGAGTGAAGCACTGATACGGCTGTACGATAGGATAAAGAAATTAGGACACAATACATATCAAAATAAAGAATTTTCCTAAACATTTATTAAAAAGTAAAATATATTATTAAAAGAATTGAAATTTTAATTTACTTTATAAAAAATGTGCTACATGCACTTCTAAATAAGTACCAACGCAAGCTGAGCTGCTCACTCTTTTCTTTGTTACCATACATGTGCTGCCTCCAGTGGCGAATCTAGGATTCCGGTCGGGTGGGGGGCTGAGGTCATAAAAACTTTGTATCGTCGTGATGAATGTCAAACTTCAAGACTAAAGTAAACCAAAACTCTTCAACTTTACAGACTTTACTCACCTGACAATAAGAATCATAAAGAACAATACAATACTTTCGATAATTTAATAAAAATTACAATGAAATAACTAGCCAAAAAATGTCTTCGACCGCGTCAATGCTACAAGTACAAGTGGAATGACTACAAAAGTAACAGAATTTTCAAGCCAGAAAACAATGTTGAAATGTTTTTATTATTTTTTTAAAGAGAGAAATTAAGAAAAAACAGTTGTAATGATGTTAATTTAATCAGGAATTCTGGCTTGACTCTGGGGGGGGGGGGCTGTAGCCCCCCCCCGGATTCGCCACTGACTGCCTCCATATAGTGTGATGAGCAAAATGTTTTTAAAAACATTGAGTTTCGTGTACTTAAAAACAACGATTTCTTGTCTCAAAAGCGTAATTTTCCTGTCGGTATTCATTTTTAATGTGTTACTGCTTAGTGTCCATGTGCTAGAAGTATTCAGATAATACAAAGTGATGAAAGTTGAAAAGTAATGTTTGGCGTAATATTTCGGATATCATGTGCCGTAGATGTTAGGCATATTTCGAAGAAAGAAAAAAGCTGTACTCAAATTTCTATTTTACATGAAAAGATCAGACTGGAACATTAATATAAAATGAATTTTTAATAAAATAAATAGAAATACAAAGCAAAAAAAATGCGTTCTATTTGGCAAGCCTTTATATAAGATGCAATGAAGAACAAGAGGGTAAAAAAAACTGAACGGTAAAAATTATTAATTTTCTGAAGAAACCCTATGTATGTTATTGTTAAATCATATATTAAAAAATATTTTTGAAGAAAATTCAAATGTTATTGCTGGAAGATAATTTTGCTTTAAATGTGTTAATGCATTTTCCATTCATTCATTATCATTTATATAAAATTTATTACTGTCGGAAAAAGACATGTTTTTTAATTTTGCAAAACCATTTTCTAAATTTTTTTTCCTCTCTGATCAATCTAAAATTGATTTCCTAACGAAAATGGCGCTTATTTTATTTCAAAAAGTAGCAATTTCTTTTGAATTATCCGATTCGAAGGTGAAAAATTAATGATCACATCTGAAAGATATAATCGGATGTCATATTAAAATTACGCATTTTTCAACTTTCTTTGCTGTTTTTCGCTTTATTTTTATGTTATTCCTTTTTATTAGATTATGAGTGACTTCCACAAAAGAATAAATTAAGAAGAAAGTTTCCTTTTTTAAAATTCAATTACTAGATAGCAAAACTCATCAGAAATTGAGAAAATAGAGTGAAATTTCAAAATAAACAAAGGAAATGCAATTATTTTCCAATTCAATAAAAGTTATTCATTTTATTATTCATAGAAATTTTTCATCTCGCATGCATTTTTAATTGTAGCTTTCAGCAATTTGTAAGTTTATTCGTTTAAAAATAGTTGTCTGCTGCATTACATATGAAGATATTTTGCTATATTTTGGCTGCATTGAATATTACTCAACTCATTATCTATAGCCGTAATATAAAATATAAGAATTCTTTTTCGAATTCCAAATAGCCAGAAATGTAAGCGTGGGTACATATCAAATGGGAATTTACAAAGCTCATCCAGAAAGTAAGTACCGTTTGGTTATTAAATAGGATTAGCAATTTGTTTTCATTTGTATTTTATTACAGAAAAATCTACACACCTTAAACTACTTTTCGACATATTCACCATGCGAATTAAGGCATGCGTCGTATCTCGGCACTAATTGCAACATACCCGCTTCGTAGAATTCAGCAGCCTACGGCCTGAACCATTTCTGGACGTTTACCTTGATCTCATCATCACTTGCAAATTGCAGGCGGGCAAGAAATTTCTTGAAAATGGAAGTAGAATGGAGCTAGGTCCGGACTGACTTTCACTTATCTGACTATAAATTTCACGAGGGCGAACACATCTCGCACTCAAAAACTTGATAACGGCTCTTATTTCACAATCGGCGGGCTGATTGATTGTTTTAAACATGATTACCGACAAACAATGACTTCAAACGTTAACATAAACAAGTGAAATGGCTAGGCTAATTCGTTCTCTAGTTGAAGGATGTAGCCACGCATGCGCGGCCTTCATTCTGTCAGATGCGCTGGAGATATGCGTAAACGGTACTTACTTTCTAAATGAGCTTAATACTTTTGTATTTGCATGATTCTCTGTGAAAAAAATTCAAACATAGGAAAAAGATGTGAATCGTTACTAGGCTACGTCAAACTAACGTATCTAGTTAGGTTCCCATAGTTTTAAGGAAAGTTTATGCACGAAAATACTATTCGAATTTTGGTCATAATATTGTTATTCAGTACTCAATTCAAAATTAAATTCTCTGTAACTACCATGTTGCTAGTGATTATATCGTTACCTTATTTTATTGTAGAAACTGTTATATTCGTACAAATTAGATTCGCTCATGTAAGTAAATTCAAACACAGCCGATCATGATTTTATGGCTGCCACGGAATGCAAAGCATAATACACAAAGGTTGATTGACGGTACTTTGTTCTGGTTGCTATGCAGAATATTCTCCTTCAAATACCGAAGCTTGTATTCCATATTCGTGCGTAGAAGGAACTTCCCGACATTCCAAGCGTGTTTCTGCGTATTAAGGATTAATTCCATGCAGAACGCTGGCAATGGATTTATAAATCCATATTAGATATTGCGTTTTACAATCGCTAATTGGCAAAGCATCGATAATGGTCCATTGTAAAGATCTCCCGCGCCCAGCAGTTCTGAATAATTTCTGCGTGAATTAAATTCGCGCTTCTGATCTTCGCGAGTTCCAGCCAGCCAATGACGCCTCGCTTCGTGTACGAACAAACAACATAAACTTCCCGCTTCACCATTTTAAGCAGATTGTCGTTTTCCCAGTTGCGTTCGGTTTTCGGAATCCTGCTTAAAATTCTTGTCTACTAAATAATTCCTTTTGTTGCACATCCCCATGTTTGATAATTAGCAACGATATTTGATCATATTTCGACCAATCTGCGTCATCTCACAGAAATCGTCTGAAAATCAATTCCCGCCTATTTGTATAGTGGAGTTAATTATTCCAAATGGAAAATGGCGGGAATGGTTTGTTAATTTAGTTAAAATCTGCATTTCCGCTTGCTGTATTCAACTTTTATCTTATGTTCGGATTCTATGATCGTGTGAGGTGATCGTTAGATTCGCTGCGCCTAATTATGAGTAAGTTTGTCTTTCATATTTAATGTAGCTGCTTTTTAATTAGTGGAATTCTGAAGCTTTTCCGCAGATACTCTAGAAGATATGAAACTTCGATTAATTCCACATATGCTATCAAATGGAACCAAAGTGCATGAATTAAATATTTATATTTTTAAAGAGTACTTTTATGAACTATATAAAGTACTAGCAGTACCTTCACGACGTTGCCCGTGACATCCTGAATTTCAACAAAATTTTTTAAAAAAACTTACAATCTTCAAGAAAGGGATTATGACGTTACGTGGTTTCGACGAAATGCATGCTGGGAATAGAACACCGCGACCTTGGTTAATAAGATTCAAGGGAAAAAATAGTGCGAAAATATTTTAACACTTCAGAAAAAAATTAATTAATATTCTACCATAAAAGATATTTTAACCGTTCTTGTTTTAAATCAGGGGAGAATATTCCATTCATTACCTCAAAAAAATGAAAGAGATAACTTTATTAGAACGGGGGATGCAGTAAATTTAAATACGAAAACAAAATTTTGTCGGCAAAACTGATCATTTTTTTAAAAATTTCTCAGAATTCGGTAAATTACATTTGAAGCTCAAAACAAATTTCATTAGAAAGAAAATTGTTTGTTCTATCCAATGGTGCATTGATTGTTTTTGAACTATCATTAGAAAAGATACTACATCCGTAAACGTGCCGAAAGTGACCCAAAACAACACAAAACATTAAATAAAATTTCTAGATTAAATTTTAAAATTCCGGCTTCGAGGTGCATTCAGTCACCATTACGACTATCTGTGGGCCAAATTTCATGGCTGTAAGTGCGATAGATTCGACTGGACATCGCGGACACACACGCACACAAACATTGCGTTTTATAAGTATTGATTACGTTGTTGATTATATTTCACTATATATTGTCCAGATTTAGCAAATTTATTGCTCTAAAAATAACTTATAATTAACACATAATAAATACCTAATTTATATACAACTAATTAATTTCCAACCAATAACTTTAAACCATAAAACACAAGATTGCTATTTTCAAGACTACTTTAAAAGATTCGCTTATTTTATTCATGCAAAAGTTTTTATTTTTAAAAATTTTGTTCTGTACTTCCACTTGTAGAACTGTTAACAAATCGTCTTAAATTATAAAAGATTAAACTACTATATATACTAATACTTTTATTGCGTTTCAAATTGCAGTTAATTTTTAATGATTCTGAACAAAATATGCGAAGCCTACCTTAGCGGTTTCAAATTTGTCTACAAAATCATTAAAAACAAGATCGAAAATATTATTATTTATTTATTCCTATTTTGAAATAATTTAAAGTCTGTGTTCGATTTGATTTTTAAAATATGAGTTTGGTCATACATTTAGGGGACATACGACTGTTAAACTTCGAAAATTTTCGATTTTATAAAAAATATATACATTATTTCCCTGTCTTCTCTGAACAATTTAAAACATTCCGCGTTAAAAAATTCCTACAATTATGAAAATTATGAAGGCAAATATATCAGCTCTTCAACGCAAACATTGAATATGGTCATGTCTTTAAAGCGCTATATCTCAAAATGTGGTTTTTTTTATATTGCGCGCAAGATATCTCAAGAACTATTTTGTATTTTACATACAACTTTTACAGAAATAGGTGTTTTGCTATGTTCTATAAATTGAACCAGATTTTTATACATATTTTTCCAAAGAAGTTTTTTGGGGAGCTTAGAAAAGTTGAAATTTTAACATCTTTTAACATTTTTATTTTAAATTGGTATATAAAATAGAAATTAATTTTAAATATTAATAAATTGAGGTTCAGTTTCTTGAGCATACTGTTTGAATTACTTAGATGCCCAAAATATTGTGTATAGAGCAATATTTTATCCGTAATCATGCGCGCAAGGTGACTATCTAATTTTTTCTCCAAACATTATACCCATATTTATTACTCTCTCAAATAAATACATACTAATATGAAGGTTGAAAATGTGTTTACTATGAGAGAAAGAACATATATTTTTCTAGAAAAAAAGTGAGTTTGTGAATTGCATTGTTTCAGAGATATAATGTATCGAATTTGACAATTTTCCACCGTTTTTTCGAGGTTTAAGTGTAATCGATACGAAACTGCTGCAAAAAATTGCTGTTGCGATCCCACGCTATTCTTCTGACGTGTCAACAACTTTCACTGCTACTTTTTTTTTATTTGCTTGTCAAGAAATCTTCAAACTTTCTCTCTCACTTCTTCAGAAACAGAACTTGGGGCCCTTTTCTTTTTCTTCTGAACTTGTTCGAAACATTTTGTGTCAAAAGCCGTTACATATTGCAAAAATCAGAAATCGCTTCCGAAAGATACGTAATCAAATCAGCAAGGTGCTTTGGCACGGAAATTTTCTTCCCTGTCGCCAAACAACAAGAAGACGGGGGGTGGAAGGGAGGAGGCACGTGCATCTTTTCTCCCCCCCCCCCCATCTTTCTCTTTCGTAAAGAACTTCTTGAATAACTCATTGCGTCATGTCTTCTGAATGTAATCCTTTCCAACTACTCAACAATTCCTATTCCGCCGAAGATGCATCTGTCTGTCTGTACCGGATTTGCCTCAACCTTCTTAAAGAACGATATTATCGAAAAAGAACGCCATCGAAGGTTCGCGTATGACTTTTAAGCTTCTTAGTGTTCCTTGCTGTTTGTTACAAAATGGCATCAAATATTCAGGGCGTATCTTGGGGCTGAGACGCGCCGGGTCTCTTCAAGCATACGCCCAGTGCAAGATCTTGCAGAGCGTCCTTAAGGCTTGCGTTAATATTTCAGTCTTGGATGCGTTGCGCCTTTCCGAACTTTCTTCTTATTTTAGTGCCGTAAATTTTGAATTCTTGATTAACGAATGCGCTGTTGGTAAACGTGTTTGGCCCCTTTTAATGTTTGTGAGTTTTGTCTTCTGTTCACTAACTTAAGACCTCGGGGAGATTGGCTTCCTCTAATGCTTAGGTTCTTGTGTAATATAATTAGCTCCAAGATTAGATTTTCGTAAATGTTTCATTACAAGACTGTGAAGCATAAAGGCAATCTTTCATTTATTTGTTATATTGGCTGCTTTTAACCCTCTGAGCGCTCAATTATTTTGAACTTTTAGCTATCAGGTTAGAAAACTTAGCTTTTAAAGTAAATTAATCGATCTTTTTTGTATTTAATTAACTTGCGGCCTGTTAAGGCCTCGGAGGTTTTCTCCAATGCTGGGGTTTTTGGGTAATATAATTAGCTCCAAGATTAGATTTTCGTAAATGTTTCATTACAAGACTGTGAAACATAAAGGCAATCTCTCCTTTTTTTGTTATACTGGCTGCTTTTAACCCTCTGAGCGCCCAATTATTTTGAACTTTTAGCTATCAGGTTAGAAAACCTAGCTTTTAAAGTAAATTAATCGATCTTTTTTGTATTTAATTAACTTGCGGCCTGTTAAGGCCTCGGAGGTTTTCTCCAATGCTGGGGTTCTTGGGTAATATAATTAGCTCCAAGATTAGATTTTCGTAAATGTTTCATTACAAGAATGTGAAACATAAAGGCAATCTTTCATTTATTTGTTATATTGGCTGCTTTTAACCCTCTGAGCGTCCAATCATTTTGAACTTTTAGCTATCAGGTTAGAAAGCTTAGCTTTTAAAGTAAATCGATCGATCCTTTTTTGTATTTAATTGTATCTCTGAAATCTTAAGAATACTTTATCCATGATTGTTTAAGAAAATATAAATACGAGCTATCTGCTTTTGAACCGAACATGGAAAACTGAAAAAGACGTTTGCGCCGCTCTTAGGGCTAATTTATCTTGCATACTTTGGAAAAATAAACTAAATTAAAGTAAATAATGCATATTCTAATTGTGGTTTCGTTTCTTTTCTTCGTCTACCTTATAAGATAAAGTGGTAATTTAACGTAAAATCCATATGTTTTGTAGATGAATCGGAAAACTGAAAACGATGAGTGGAACACACAAAATTGTTGCCGTCACAACACATTAAAAACACCAGGAACGATTTCAGTGTTGATACAAATTGAGGATTCAAAATATTTCTTACTTTTTCTACGAAAACCAAATGGCAAGGACTATGAAAGAATTTACCATTTTGAAAATTTATTTAATGATTTTTAACTCTTCGGAAAATTTTTTTAATGATATGCCCATTGTCTGGATAGAACTTTCGCTCTTAACGACAAATCATTTAAATAAAATGAAATAAATTGCGAACGATACCGATGAAAGCAGACATTCATTTTAAAAAGATTCCTCAATGTTACTCCTTCCGAAATGGCATCAAAGATTGAGATTGCATCATGGGACCTGGACACGCCGGGTTCTTTCAAGTGTGCAACATGTTGCAGAGTATCTATCCTTAAGGCATTCGTTAATATTGCAGTCTGGGATCACTCCGAGGGGGGTATGCGCTGTTCCATTTCAAAGTTTCTTCTTATTCTGATGCCGTAAATTTTGAATTCTTGATTAAAGAATGCGCTTTTGGCGAAGGCGTTTGCCCCCTTTTAATGCTTGTGAGTTTTGCTCAGTGTTCGCTAACTTCCGGCACGTTTGGGCCTAGGGGAAATGGGATTGCTTTGATGCTTTTATTAAAGGCAGTTAAGTTCTTGGGTAATATAATTTGCTCTAAGATTAGGGTTGCGAAAATGTTTCGTGATAAGGATGCAACCATAAATACCTATTCTATTTATATGTTGTATTATCTAATTTTTAATTTTCGTTACGTACTTAGGAAGAATAAATGGTGATGAAATAATGCGTGTTGTAATGCAAATTTATTGTTGCTTTCATTTATATTGATCTGCATTATTCATTTATGTGTAATGATACTTATATGGACACCAGTAGTGCAGCTGTTCCCAACCTTCCCAACAGTGTTAATCACAGGTTTGGAAAGATATTCTTACTAACTATCGGTTGCAGGTCAAGCCATCGACCCTGA
>BGPR01004025.1:69389-81407 GCA_013235015.1 Araneus ventricosus
GCTTGTTAGGCGACGATTTGATTCTTGCAAAAGTCAGTATCTTGCATACTATGAAGTGAAAATTTTATATTTAATTTTCGAAACTCTTCTTTTGACAGCGAATGGTTTTCAGCCTTACAGTGTGTGTCATTCTTTGGCTGATGAATATCTTCGTAGATATTGCTTCTTTGACTGATGAACATCTTCATAGATATCGCTTTTTGAACGTTAGTTTAAAAAAAACACCCGGAGATAAATACGAGTAGCTTACAATAAACATAAAATAATTGTAACTAACCAAAAACAATTAGTAATTACGATTTTGGAATCGTTTCTCATCTTGCAGGAGAAAAAAGGACATGAGGTCACAGCACTGCGGTAAATAACGTAGAGTTGGATATTACATGTCATGCGTATTGCCGCCACCTGCCTTTGACGTCACATAACATGATTCGATGAAGGACAAAAAGGGGGGGGGGGTAGCCAGATTAGAATAAAATCACTTTCTTCTAAATAAAACGTTTTCTAGCAATATCCGCTCTTTTTTTATTATTGCCCGAAGAAACAAAACTCAGTCTTAAGAAGAACTACACTAATTAGTTTATATATGATGCTGAAATATTCTAATAAAATAATTTTCCGTTCCAGTAAACTGTCCGTTGCCATTTAGCAATATATATCTTCAATTTCTGCTAATTTTCAGTAAAATTCCCGTCTCCTTTCAAAGAAGAGATCACACGATGCTTCGGATAATCGAATTTATTGTATGCTTTAAAAAAATTCTTAAAAGCAATTATGTTTGCATTTAACTTAATTTTTAACGTATTCTTTTTCAAATTCGCAACGACCATCATTTTTCTTTGTTCTAAAAAATTATTCCACCCAAAAAAAAAAAGCTTTTAAAATAAATGACGAAGCGGATGTGCAAGAAACAACAGCTGCTCTAGGAAAAGCTGCTTTTTGACGAAGTGGAAAACCACCCCGCAAAAAAATGTTATGAATAAAAAATTGATACTACGCTAAAAATATTTCAGATGGGGGAGGGAAGCACCTAGCTCATAAATGTCGCTATAACCGTAGCTTCCGATGGATATTTCTCAACAAAAGCGGACTCTGTTTTCGTAAAGAGGATTTTCTGGTGAAATAGCATTTTTCTTCTGGATATTATTCCTTGTGTAGAGTAGAGTATTATGTATTAGAAATAAACTCGTCAACGGTCTACTTTACGGAGGATATCCATCTAATTTTATAGCCTTTAGAGAGAAGCAGGGACGCTATCGTTGCCAAAGAATGTTTATTGCTTTAAAATTCTGATGGCGTGTTCGGTTTTAATAGAGGGTTCGGGATGGAATTGTTTATTTCAAACTTATGCTGATCGAGTTGTTGTTTTATGTCAATAAAATTTTAATACACGCGATAGGTTGAGATGTGGAGTAGTAACCTTCTTCTGAGAATAAATATCGTCCAAAAAGGTGGTTTATATGCTGAAAGTAAGTTTTTATTATTATTATCCTGTATTTTAAAAATTTTACGTGGAAGACAGCATTAAATTTTGTTTAGGGGATGATATCTCTATTGGAAAATAAATTACCTTACCGCTTCTGAAAAACTATTTTTATGGGTTTTATATATATATATACTAGCAGAACGCGCACGGCGTTGCCCGTGGAATCAGGACTTCAAAAACATGAAAAAAAAAAATCGCCCACAATGACACGAAAAAGTTTTGAAACAAAATCAAAACAAAAGATACACATTGATTTTCCCGCGATAATGACATGTAGAAAAGCAGTACAGAGTACGTTATTCCAAAACAATAATAAAAAAAAAAATTGCAACGTGAAAATCTTTAATATACAGCAATGGTGTATCTAAGTTATGCTGATGTAATACAGTCTCAAACCACAATACCGTGACGTTTCAAGGTCACGACAGTACCCCCTTCGTCACCCCCCTGGAGCTTGCGTGAAAAGCTATGGCACATTTTACGCAGATGGTAAAGAAACTCTTTTAGCTCATCACGAAAAAAATTCTCTCATAATTCAGCAAAGCCAACTTATCACCCATGTCAGAATCTTCCAGCACTACTTAATTTACGACTAAACCCTTGCGTCCAACGAAATGATTTCAAATTATTCCTAGCAAAACATGCTAAAAATTGAGGAGAGAATAATTCCAACAGATGGCGCTAGCCGTAGCCAGGGAGAAACTCACCGTTCCGGAGAAAGAACTTCATTCGAAAAGAATTTTTTTAACCCTTTAAGAAAAAAAATTATTAAGAACGAACGGACAAAGATATTTTAACCGTTCTTGTTTTAAATGAGAGATAAATACCTCTGTTGTTACCATAAAAAAACTGAAAATCATAGGTTTATTAGAACGTTGGATGCGATGGAAAAAACATTGACAGTTAAAAATATAAGGAGAAAGTGACAATTTTTAAAAAAATTCTCAAAATTCAGTAAATTACGTTAGAAATTCAAAACTAACTTCATTAGAACGGAAATCGCGTGCTCTTTCCGATGGTGTATATATTTTTATCGTAAACTTATTCGTAACTATTCTATTGAGAAATTAGTGCGAAAAATCAACCAAAACAACACAAAACATTAAATAAAAAAAATTCTAGATTAAAATTTAAAATTTCGGCTTCGAGGTGCATTCAGTCACCATTACGACTACCTGTGTGCCAAATTTCATGGCTGTAAGTGCGATAGATTCGTCTGGACATCGCAGACAAACACGCACACACACACACAAACATTGCCTTTTATAAGTATAGATGAAACATCATTTCAAGTAGTGTTGGTTAATCCAATGAAGAGGCAGTCTTTGACGAGTGAAGATGAGTTTATTTTATTCAATCATGCTTTAATCGATAAGTTTCAGGTAGTTTAAAATAATTCGGAAATATATCAAGCCATTGTTAAAGTATAAATAGACGCAGAGCGCGGCCACCAGCGACGAAGAAAACAAGCCACGCCAAAACAGGCGTCTCGTTACGAAGGTTACATGATTTTAAAAAGAGGAAGTTGCACCATCGCAGTGAGATTAAGTAGTATCAGAAAAGAGGGGAATTCCCGAACGTCAGACCGGTTGAAACTGGATTTCAGCCCGTTAAAGTGACAGTTAATTGTGTATTAGAGTTTAAGTATAAATAATTTTACGGATTAAATTTTGAGTAGCGTTTTTAAAAATTAGGAACGTGTTAATTTATTACATATACATAAAATGATTTCTTTGTAGTAGTCGTTAAATAAGGAACAGGTCGTGTTATTAACTAATTTTCATTTATTATCCAAATATTTAAATCATTTTTAGGAGAGTGGCGGACATACGTGCATCTCGTAACAAAGTTCAAGCCAAAAAGAGAGCAGAAAATCCCTGCATTTTCTCAGATAAGGGATTACATATAGACACGTGATCAAAGTGAAGGGAATATTGGCTATTTTTAGTATATTACGTAAGTGTTTTAGGGAAAAGTCTGACGCCAAAAGGACGCCGAATTCGCGATTTATATGTTCGCGTGGAAGCGATTAAAATATTCTTTTAGTATTAAATATGCCAAACTAGAGATTTAATATACCTCCAGCACGGGAATAACGAAACTGGAGTGTAAGAAAAGTGATTTTCGAATACATTAATATTGTTCTAAGATTTTAAAATATATAATATTAGAATTTAAAGTAAAATTAAGTGAGATTACATATATATAAAACAATTCTGCATTGTCGGATGCAAACTTTTAGAACAGACCGCATTTTTTTTAATCTGGTTTCCATAGCAACGTATTAAAAATATTTCGAAATAAAATGGCGTCATGGAAAATGCATTCAATACACGTGATTTAATTGCTGCTTCCAAGCAAATTCTGTTTGTGTGGTTCCCTTAACAACGGACTCAAAAGGTGCCAAACTATTTGAATGATGACGCAGATGACATATTAGAATGATAATGCTTATAGGCTGTGTACTCTCTGTAAATTGCATGTGTGATGTAAAATTCCGTGTAAACTACCTACATGCCAGACCGTTGGTACTAGGACTTCCAATTTGGCTGAGAGGAGAGTGGGTAAAGCCCGGTAAATTTGATTCTGGTAATATTAGTTCTTCTTCCTAGCGGACTGATACTTAATTACACTCTGCTAGTCAAGAAAAAGTAGCAGTCAAAGTAGTGTGTTGCAGCTGTTGAATTCACTGCGTCTGTGAAGGTTTATTTGTTTTAAGATTGCAGCTCTCCAATGTTCGTTTGATTTTAAACTATCCTTACTTAAAAATCATTACACTTTTAAAAACCATTTTTAGTCCAGCTTATCATACGTTTACTAAGGATTGATATCCTATCAAACAATAAGGATTTACTCCAATAATTGCGCGGTTCTATTTCGTTTTTTATAACTTCTGTACTCGGTGTAAAACCGGGTACTCCAAGTGTCGTAAGACCGGGACAGTCAGTATTGATGAATTCTCCGATGAAGACGATAAAAACACATCAGACGTTGATTGTTTATATTTTAATGGTGATTTTTTAAAATTTTAAATAAGAATGGTTTTACCAATTGGTAATGGTTTACCCAATGTAGAAACTGTCTTAGCTGGGCCCACGAAAGCTGCAGTGGCGTGGAGGAAGAAGACAATTTCTTTACATGTGAATTTTGAAACTGATGTTTTAAATTGTCATATAAAATAAACGATTGCAATTTTTCCCCTGAAAATCGAGTTTTCCTAATTTCCCATAACATTAACATGGGTATCCGGGTTATACCCCATTAGTGGGGTAAAGCCGGGTAGTTTGATATTTTTATATAAAAATCATTGATAAAAAAAAGTAATGAAACTGGGAGTTTTCTGGAAAGATATATTGTACTCCGATAAAAAATTGATATTTTAATAATATTTGACAAGCTCTATGTCGAATATTTTAGCTCCAGCAGGCCTTCGAACCCTAGCTACCCGGTTTTACCCCTCTACCCCCTAGTTTCTTCTTGGATAATAAATGCTCACTAAGAAAGGGATTTTCAAACTTTTAATTAAAAATTAATCGAAGTGTTAAAATTCCTCAATAACTTTGGGGCATATTATCGCGGAAGAACCATTTTTACACTACTTTAAAAATTTAAAAAATTAGTTTTTCAGAGATACCAATTTTATTTCCGTACAATTTTTTTTCTAATTTTAAAAATTTTTAAGTATATTTTAGGTATTTTTTACTACAATAGATTTGACTGTTTTAGTTACTGCATTTATGCTGTGCGTGTTGCTATGATATTAAATTGTTTTGTGTGCGCGCTGTAGTTGTTTTATAATTTGGAGTAATTTTTTAAAAATATTATAAGGAAGACGAATCGCATTATCATGCCATGATGTTTCGGATGCTTGAACTTCCTTTATTTTTTAAGTAACCCATACTTAATAAATATTCTGTTTGCAATGATGTCAATTCATGTCACGCGATACAATTAATATTACGCCAAGTTAATATTTGAGGATAGTTCAAAGGATAAAACAGAGCAGTGGACTGTTAAATTTAAAGAATTTTATTAAGCACAAAAACACATACGATCGAAGCAACAATTTCGAATAAATCTTATAGCACACTCCGACTTCGAAAATCCGGAAACCTCCGAAAACCGGATGATTTTTTTTTTCAACTCGTAACGAGAAAAAAATTAGCCAAATAAATTTTAAACTAGAAAGCTTGAGACAAGATGCAGAAATTCCAGTCATTCTATTCATTTTAAACTACTATTTTTTTGTCTTTGTATCATTTTTGAATGTCTCTTTATGTTTTTATTGTTTAAAATGTGTTTTTACATGGAGTTGTTGGAATTGACGTCAACGTGTAGATCAGCATACGTCTCGATTGGTTGCGCATGCGCAAACGTCAGAAGCGTTACGAAGGCAACCATTTGCCGTTGCCTTGCGACTCCCTAGTCTGTTATGAAGACGTCTGCACATGCGCGCTTAATTGTGACGTAACTTACCTACACGGTGACATCAGAACTTTGACATATCTATTGGTTTAAGTAAGATGTCTAAAATCCGGACCTTCCAAACCCCCGAGCAGTCCGAATTTTCGAGGTTGTATTGTAGTAACATTTAAAAGAGACGATTTTCATTCCCGAAGGGGATGCGACAGGAAGCGTCCGTCGCTTAAGCGATCCAAGACGAGAATGATCACTAACAGGGTTGCCAAATCAAAATAAGGTCAAACCTTCTTCAAAATAAAGCCCAAAAAAAGGGCCAAATTTGAAAAAAAAATGTTCAAAGTACTAATTTTTCGCAAAATTATCATTAGAAAAGGGCTTTATTTTATGAAAATGAATCACGCTTCACTGACGTATGAACAACATTTTATTATTAATGTAATTTTTAAGTGAAATAATTAAAACCTGTCCGCTCGCAATGCTAAAGCCTAAATAGCTTTGCAACGAATAAGTTCTGTTATGTCCAATACTAAATAAAATAGCCGAATAAAGTATATTAACTCGTGTGGGACAAAAATGTGTAATATTATTTTGAAATTTAGTTATAATAAAGGAAAAGTGATTTTCCGTACTCGTAATAGATAATTAAGCGTAAAAAAATATTCCATTAATATAAATGAAGTTGATGTCAGACTCATAATAGAAACTACAAAAACTCGCTGTTTTTTTTTTTTTACTTTCGATGTTATTCAGCTAAAATCCAAATCAATGGCTTTATAAATATTATTTTTGAAGGCTTTTTTTATATCTCTTAGATTTGAGGTTTGAAGCATAATTGATGAAGTAGGTATTTCATTCAATAACAAAAATACACGCAATTTTTTTAATGAGCTGTTGAAAATTATGTACCCTCTTACCAAAACCCCCCCCCCCTAAAATTTCTCGTTTTTGTATTGCTAGCATCTGTACGTCGTAGGTTTTGGTCTGGTACAAGGAATAATAACAGTTCACAGAGAGCAGTTTTTAAAATTTAAAGCTATTTGGAGGAGCATTTAATACTCCTCCAAATAACTTGATGCTCAGAAACACAAACATGCTAGAGACATTTGTGGCAATCAGAGTCATAAAAAGGGCAGAAACCCTATTCTACTGAGAAACTACCTCGTTTGACGGTTGTCTGTGGGTCATTTGAAAAGTTTAATATTAATATTTTATTTTAAAAGTAGAATTAGTTATAACTAAAAATCATGAATTCATAAAATAAAGCCTAAAAGGCCAAAAAATTTATGGTCAAATAAAAATTCTTAAGGCCGAGAGCTTTGAAAAAAGGCTTAATTTCTAATTTCTTTAATTTGGCCTTAAAAAGGCCGATATGACTCATGAACTTAGAATGCCAAAGGACGTGAAACTGCACCGCCAATGGGAGAACACGTAGGCGTTAACAAATATTATCACTTCAAATACAATACTGCAATGCAATAACAATATTTTTAAGTGCCTTAGTGTTTGTCTTAGTAATTTGCGCCTTAAATGAGGTAGAAGCCCCCCCCCCTAAAATTCTTTCAAAAGAAACAATTTCATTTCACACATTTTTTTAAAAAAATTAAGTTTCAAACTATATTCTAGTTATTGAAATAAAGAAAATTCTTAACGACTTGCTCAGAATGGTTTGCGTTATTCTCGCTTGTTTGTGACTAAAACAAAACTAAAAGTTTATTTATTTTTCCCCACTATGAATAGAATCGTCTACGTTATTTTCATCCTATTATTGCTAATACAAAACTACAAGTTTATTTTTCCCCTCTGAAACAATAACTTCTTTCACCTGCTTCCCCGTCATCTTCTCGTTCTGAAAGAAGAAACCACGCGAAAGTATCCTTTTCACGCACATACAGCTTAGTTATGTTCTTTGTTTAGTTCTTTCCTTTTAGTATTCTTTTTAATTTTCTTTTTTTCAGTAAACTAGCCGCATAGTTTCATAATTAAAATTTATCCATTAATATTTTTACTTCACTCGTAAGTCTGAAGAATTGCGCTAATTAGGAAACTGTTGTCCGTGAAAATGCCTCATTGTTGATATTTTCCAGTTTAAAGCGCGCCATTTTTTTTCATTGCTTGTCTGTTCTGGTGTAAAATAAATTTTTAATTAAATTAAAGCAATTTTAACCTGATACATTGTTGGATTATGATCGTCAATGGGATTATTGTACGGCGAAACCAGACTACTTAATTAGATAAGAAGTGTTTAATTTTTGGGAGAAAAAATAATTATTATTTTCTGATTTTTGTTTTCCCAAAGTTGTTGAGCTGGTGGAATGGTGAAGATGGTTTTTGTTCTTTGGAAATGAAGCCTGTTTATGGAGTTATGCAAAAATAATTTTCATTTTAGAAATAACACTTTTTTTTCTGGTAATTGTGGTCTGGCTTTGTTTTTTAGCGCGATAAATACGTGCTAATTAAAAAAACCTCGCTTCAAAGCGTCAACAAAAGTATAAAGTCTGTCTCCGCTTAACTTATTATCCATGAATTTAAAAGAATAAGAGTGAAGATTTTTGGACTTTCATACCTCAAAGATTACCACCCCAAACCCTACATTGTTCGATTCTTTGGCATTAATTTTGAAAAGTTTTTCAGCTTAACACTTACGAGTCAAGTCACTCAACATAAGAAGATCCATGAAAGTTTCTGTCACAAAGAACTGCAATTAGAAATTGTTTTCTCAGACAAATTATAAATTTGAAATTAAGGGAAATTGCTTTAGCATAACATTTTTTAATATTATTGTAAATTTTATACGGTTATTTTTAATGCACTTCTATTAATTTGACTCCGAAGATTTCCGATGAACAAAACCTGCGTGTTACGAAGTAAAATAGAATTTTTGATTCAACACACCAGAAAAATCTGCTTAGTTTAATATTTTTTAATTTATTAAACAAAATTAATTCGAATTATAGACGCTAATTTAACATTGCATTAATAGGAAATTCAAGGGAGAAAGAATTCGAATTACCGACGTACGCTCATTAGTTCAGTTCCACTTATTTCGATTTTAATGATATATATATAATATTGTAGATTTCATTCTGTATAATTGTGTGTTTTTAAAATTTATTACGAGCGCAAATTAATTATTTTATACGTAATATTTTCATGAAAAAAGTAATGGCTTTTTTTGACATACGCATTAGTTCAGTTCCACTTATTTCGACCTTAATTATATAATATAATAAAAATATTATATATATATATAATATTGTAGATTTCATTCTGTATAGTTTTTTTTTCAGGTATCCGAACACGTTCGAAAGTCGATTTTCGACCAAAATTCCATTTTTTTTTTTTAATTTTTGATGTTTTCGATAGTTCATTCATTTACCTTTCTAAAACATATTTACTTTTGTCTGTACGTTAATTAGAAGATGAGTTATTAATTGTTTTATAACAAATCGAAAACCGGAAGTGGGCGTTTAATTAACCGAAAGTTGTCATTTAAAGGGACAGAAACCTGTCAAAAATTCTTTTAAACTCCTTTTTTGCAAGCTAATATGATGCCAGTATATTTTTAGGAATTTTTTTTTAAAGTTTAGATACATAATTTGAGCGCGTGGAAAAACTAAAATTTGATTTTTCTCAAAATTAGATTTTATGCATATTTTTCAAACTTCAAACATGATAACTCAAGATATTATCATTCGATTGTTCTGAAATTTTGTGAACACTTTCTTCAAATGTTTCTCTAGTAAATGTACTAGAATAATGTATATTGTAACAATATTTTTTAAATTATGGTCTTTTATTTGAAAAATGACATAGAAAATTTGCTGAAAATCTTATAATGACTGTTCGATTAGCTCTAAAATTTTTATTTATCCAAAGAATATTAAGATTCTAGTACAAGCACTAGTCCATAGTATGTAGTTTATTTTAGTATTAGTTTTATTTGAATTATTACAAAAGTTTGACCTGTAGCATGTTTGAAGTTTTGGGAAATTTCCTCTAAAAAGCAGCAGAAATTCAAGAGTTTTGTAAATTTATAATAATTTATACTCAAAAATCATACGCTAATATTAATTTTTATTAAATTCGAATCTAAAAAACATATTTTGGTGTTTGTATTTCACAATTTAAGAAAAAAGTGCTCCGAACGTGTTCGGATACCTTAATTTATTACGAGAGCAAATTAATTATTTTATACGTAATATTTTCATGAAAAAAGTTATCGTTTTTTTTTTTTTTTTTTGACATACTCATTAGTTCAGTTCCACTTATTCGATTTTAATTATATAATTTTTTTGTAGATTTCATTCTGTATATCTGCGTTTTTTTTATTTATTACAATAGCAAATTAATTATTTTAGAAGGAATATTTGCATGTAAAAAAGGTAATAACTTTTTTTCCCCAAATATTTCTGATGTCTTTATTAGAAAAATAACTTTTTATGATAAATTTAAACGAAGAAACTGTATTTCTGTTGACCCTAAAGTTGACTTGCACCATTATTCATTTCACTGCCTCTCAACAGCTTTTTAATTTTTCATAAACATAAAACTATTTGCGACAATACGACCATGAAGCACCTGGCAGTTAGGAACGAGCACATATTTTAATCTCCATTTCAAAATACGAGACGGGTAATCTTTTATTAATAATTCAATTTTGAATAGCAGTTAACATAATAAACAAACACCATTATTTTCTCGTAAAACGAAACGAAATTTACATACAAATTGAAAATTTGAACCGAAATCAGCAGCGCCCCCTATCCGTGCTCGTTTAAAGACACATAAATGGTACAATGAAGTTTTTATTAGTTTCTCCCCAATGTGCTCTTTTCCCATGAAATTAATTGCTTTTCCGCGAAGTAAACGGTAGACTACAGTCGCAAACCTATAAATTTCGAACGAGACTCGCGACGGCGAAATGAAATTGCTCTTCTTTATTGTTGTTTGTTTGTTCTTTAATGTTGAAAGAAATGTGATTATCCGTGATTGAATTGCAGGATGCAAGTTTCGAAGGCAACCTGCACCTTTTTGCATTTTCTCTAAGGTTTGGTCCGCGTGGATGGGATCTTATGCTTAGTTTTTGCTCATTTGTGAGCGAAATTCAGAATGTATATATATTTTTTTAAATATCGTGTTTTGCAATACTTGTTTTCATGCTTATAAAAATTTCTTATCGTTTTTTATTTGAAAAATTTAGAATTTATAACCGAATAAGTAAGTTATACTTCTATGGAAATGTGCATCTTTTTGTATTTTCTGTAAGGCTTGTTAATTTGAATTGGAGCTTATGTTTAGTTTTTGCGCATTTGTGAGCGAATTTATTTTTTATTCGTGTTTTGCAAAACTTGTTTTTATCCTTATGCAATTTTTACGATTTATTTGTGATTTGAGAAATTTAGAATTTATGACCGAATAAATAACAGTTATAAAAAGCAAAAAAAAAAAAAAAAAAATTAAATACAAAAAAAAAAAAATAAATATATAAAAAAAAAAAAAATCTTCCCATGAAATAAAAATTTATCTTACTATTTTTTTTTTTTTGTAACCTTTTCGATGGGTATTGATAAAAATATTTTAAAGATATTACGGAATTAATAAGAATGATTATATTTTCCTTGGATGCTAGTGGCAACATATTTCTTAAAATATTTTTAAATATGGTGCTTTTTTCTGTACGCCAAAATTTGGGTAAAAAAAATCTTGCGAAACTTCATCAATCCGTGTTGCATTTTTGAGTTGAAGTGCTCATATACACAAGGGCAGACGAAGTAACTAAATTTATTTTCGGACTCGGGGAAGTCTAAACTAACTCGATTCGAATTTTGTGACGATTATAATAATTTCTCTCTCGTCGGATGGACTGAAAGTACTTATTTCTATACGATGCCTGAGCAATGTATGCCGTTTCTCAGATTGTGAGATGGTGGAAATATAATTTTCTTCCTGTAACACGAAGTTAATGCTGGATAACTTCAAAATTGGTATTTCGGGGGAAAAAATACGAGTAGAAAATCACCAGTGAAAAAGGTTATTTTTGGATATTTTCAGCAGATTTTTGTCGATGCCAATCTGGAACATTTGGTTGCATAACATATCTGAATGTTATT